>MSJI02000708.1:0-14271 GCA_001931905.2 Cladosporium sp. IMV 00045 | reverse complement strand
TTGTGCCCGTCGAACAACCGCCCGGATGCCAACTTCAAGGTTCCCGACCCATTGACCATGACACCATTCAAGGCCGGTGACTACATCACCTTCGCCGGTATTCGCACTGCAAACGAGTTTATCGCCTACTCCATCACCGCAGAAAGCGTCCAGGTCTTGACCGGTGACGCTGATCCCACTTACATCCGTGTGGAGGACGCCATCATCGGAACCTTTGATAAGCAAGACCTGGCAGTCGTCGCTCCGGCAGACACTAGGGTATGTGGTCTGAATAAACCTCCTCGTTTCAAACTTACTAATTCGATAATAGTTCATCGGATACACTTCCAACGCCAATGCCGCTGTTACCATCTCTCGCATGGAGATTGATGCCTGCTCAGGTGAGATCACCGAGACTCAAGTCGGCTCAGCAAGGATGGTAGGTGTTCGCAACAAGTGGACTTGGCGCGCAACCTCCACCGGCCCTACCAAGTACGCACGCGAATACATCGTCAGGGCATCCAATCCCACCAAGGTCACCAACAACAACATCACTGCTGGTCAGTATGTTGCTCCTGTCACGGAATGGATCTTCCCGGAACCTGGTGTTCCCGGTCTTCAGCCTGGCAAGCTTGACTTCACCCAGATGACACAGCTGGTAGACGGCGTCGGTCCGGATGACAATGGCGATCTCTGGGGACAGCTTGATCCCTTCCCAGATGCGACGGCCCCTGCGCATCTCAACACTTGCAACAAGGCCACCACACCCACTAATCCGCCTGCCACCTCTCCTACTGCAGCAACCCTTACTGCCAACGCCGGTGCCGCTCAGACTGTCCGCCCTGGTGTCCTCGTCACCCTCTCAGGCCAGTCCAGCGGTGCGACCGATGCCACCTACAGTTGGGCTCAGACTCCCGGCACCTTCACCGGTACCGCCCTCACCCTGACCAACGGCAACACCGCAAAAGCCACCTTCACCACCCCCACCGTCACCACCCTGGCGACCTACAACTTCACCCTGACCGTCAAGTCCGCCTCTCTGGGCACCAGCGCCACTTCCACCGTCCTGATCACCAACGACCCCAAGGCGGTCGACATCATCGTCATCGACAGCTATACCACCACGACCCAGCAGGGCGGCACCATCTCCGTCAACGCGCACACCAACGTCGTCGACGGCAGCGCGAAGCTCTCCATCCAGCTTCTCAACCCCAACGCCGGTACTGCGGTTGCTATGACTAGCTTGGGAGGCGGCAAGTGGACCTACAACGCTCGCAGCACCAAGACTCCCTCCGGCGGTGTCCAGGTCACCAGTCAGTTCGGTGGCAAGGCTGTCAAGACTACTGTTTCTCAAAGGCGCAGGCGCTCTTTGTCCAAGTAGTGGCTTGGGGATTGCATTGCTTTATTATAGGTGTTAGGGGGTTTTGCTCTGGTTCATGATGGGGTTTTCGGCATGGCATGGGTTCGGATGCATGGCTTTCGGGGCGCATTCTTGTTACTGCTGCGGCGAATGATTTTGATATGAATATATGATGCACAAGTCAATGAAAATAAGTACACTCAAATACTTCGCACCTCTCATCCTTGAGTTTGCCTCATGTCTGAACACAAGAGTGGCCCGTAGACATGGTTCTGAGAGGGCTAGCAATGAGGACCATAGATACTCAACCGCCAATTTAATTGGTCCTAGTCCGTAAGATAGTTATATGGATGGCGCCAAAGAAAAACAGCATTCAGAGATGGAAGAATATCAAACGTGTCTTGGTCTCACGGGAACTTCCTAGCGCCATTTCGCAGGAGAGTAAATAAACACCCATCTCACAGAGTCCATTTCATTCTTCCACCGGAGGCACCTCACCACCAATTATCACTTGGACTGCTCCAGGTCAAAATGGCAAGAGGTCCAGAGATCCCTCTCTGGAAACGCCACGTCATTATTGCCTATTACGTGCTTCAAGGCAAAGGGTACACTCAGATCATTCGATGATTGAATCCCCAAACAAAATCAGTCGAACACTTGATTGCAAGAGCGGAAACACGGGCTCAATCGAACGAGATCAAAGAATCTGATGCAGCAGTCGTCGTCTAGAAAAAGACCTGGTAGGCCGAAGCGAGCGAAACCTGGATCAGATCCATCTCCTCGTACTACGAGAAAGGGTACTCAGCGACGCGGCATTCCTGCTATGGAGCAGGTGGCGAGTTACAATGCTCAATAACAACCGCAGCAGTCACCACTACAGAGCAATCAGGTGTTGCTCAAACAATTTGCTACAGCTTTCGCGTACGGTGCGAGGCCAACGAAAGCCGGGCCATCTCGACAGTACCACTGCTGCAGAATCGCTGCTAAATGCCCATATACAGATCACATCACAGTCAACTTTTCTTGGTTCCGTGATCGTCAAGGGATAATAATGTCAAACAGAGATGCTCACTACGCGGATAGGAAAGTCAAAGCTTTCCCGTTCGCATTTCAAGAAGGGCGTTTATCTTGCCCGAGGGAGATTTGCTTGCTTGTGAAAACTACTCGCGAGCGAGCTCTGCACCTCTTGCTTCTCGAAGACCAACCGTGGAAACATTGAACAAGCAGAAATTTGGAACCCGTCTCTTGAAACGTCCTAGCATATTTTCAACCCCGCGAGTTCCCTTTCATATGCCCTTCAAGTTTCATTCAAAGCACACAGAGAAGAACAGTCGTTGTGGCGTATATCCGGATGGAAGAAAGAAAGATGAGCAGATTCAATGAGCAGAGCAAAGCAAGATCCAGAGCCAAAGGTAGGACCACAGCTATCGATCGTTTTCTTGCTGACGCCAGTGATGCGCAGTGCCTCGTGGAAGCCTTCGATGTCCTTTTGAACGGCCTGCTTCCATCACAAAGCTGTCAGCGGTTTGGAGCCCCATTTGTTGAAGTCGAAATGCTCATGAGCAGGTTCCTCTGTTGTCCGGGACGAAGGCTCTGGCCATGGTGGCTCCCCAGAGCCAATGCGCCGCTCTGAGCTCGTGGCGGGCCCTGTTGAATTGCCCGATCTTGGAGAACGTGACTTTGGAACCACGGCGGTTGCCAGGACCCGGGACACGGACGTTCAATCGGAAGTCTTCAAGCTCGCCGAACCCTGAGAAGAAGAAGAGCGTTTCCCAGAAACTCATTGGGACGCCATCGTCGCGCATTGCCTAGATGCTGCGATTGGCGTGAAGAGCCTGCACGCGAGTTGCGCGGGTGCCGAATACGATCCCGCCGCTCTGGCTGATGGCAAGTTGTGCTGGAGCGCTGTGCTATAATGCTGTCAGCAGCCGTTACGAATGAGTGAAGAATGTAAGAGCAAGTGAGTGAGGCGTACCTCAAACTGGACGACTGCCCACGGCTTCTCAACACGGCGGTTATATTCCATGCCAATGGTCTTGCCAACATTGACCCAACAGGGTCCGTAATGCTGGGCGAATGCTTGCTTCACGGCGAGCATGAGCTGGTGTTCGGTGAAGCTTCTTGGGAGGTTGCCAACGAAGATGCCGGCGTCGTGGGGGAACAGGCATTGCGCCTCGTGGAAACTCGCCTTCTCGGCGACCAATTCTTGCGCCTTTCCGGGTCCCCTGGGCGTGAGGGTGATCGTCTCCTCCACCGGAGACAGCGGCCACGAAAAAGTGGTGGCAGGAGGCGGCGGCACGGTCGATGACCGTAGATGAAAGTCCGCCGTCTCCGGCGGTGGGGTAGGAGGAAAAGACGCCGGCAGTGAAGAACGCATGGCGGCGATGGCGATGGCGTTGGCGTTGTTGTTGTTGATGATGATGATGATGATGATGATGATGATGATGATGATGCTGTCGGAGCCTCTACGTATGAACTCGTAAAATATCCGTTGGAGAGGTTGTGTGAGCAAGAATGACAATCAAGACCCAGAGGCATTGATGCGAAAGGGATGGATATATATTCTACCTTATACGCTCTCAATGGGACGTCCCACCGCCTCTTCACTCGTGCGATTGGTCGCAGCACACGTGGAGAAGCCCAAGGTTACACAGCAATCTCCCAGCCACCACGAACAAGCTCTCGTTAACAACCATATTAGATGACTAGGTACCCTACGAGAGAAAGATCATCATATTCTGGAGATGCTACACGGCTTTGAATCATCAAGTATGGGGTGTGCTTTGGTGGGTTTAGCGTCCATGGAGGGAATAATCAAGGCCCAACGTCGAATAAATTAAGTTCAAGGATGCAGGCTAGAGCCTCTCACCTTGGACACGAGATTGTGACACTTCTCACCGGTTGACCTCGTGGCTTTTGAATGATGACGGGAATGATGGCATATGCAGCTTGGTCACTGCATGCTTCAGCGGCCACACTGTTCTCTTAATCATTTGGAGCCGCGGGTAGGTGCGAAGTCGACGAAAAGAAACAGCGTACCGGGAGAAATTTTGCCTCGTCTCACCAAAGCGCTTCATTAGATTGAGTCCAACCCCTCAAGTACGCCCCGGTATCTCATCTCGCCTGACTCAAGCTTCGCGAATGCTTGCGCCACTCCTTCGCGGGTCATAGGAAACTTCTCGACCCATGGCGTAATGCGATTTCTTGATACGAAATCCAGCATCTCAAGATGATTCTGGTGTGAAGCCTCTGTTGAAGCAATGAGCTTGTGCCCTGGCAGCACAAAGGGCATGTAAGGAATGGAGATCGGGTCTTGCTGAATCGTCATGAGCACAATAGTCGCTCGGCGGGCAAGCAATGGCAGGTATTTCTCCAGGTCCGGAACAACGTTTGATGTGATGAGCAGTACATCGATTGACATATGCCGTGGCGACAGCTCGGGCATTTCGACCAAATCCCTGGGATCTAGATCAGAATGCCTGGGGAACACCCCCGGCCACATGCTGATCGTCCGTTTTGCAAGATCGCTAGTGCACCTAAACTCATCGGCGCCAAGTTTCATCGCGTCCTCAAGTTTGCCTGTATCGCTGGAAATGGCGGTAACGCCACAACCCATCGATTTGGCAAACAGGATAGCAATATGGCCCAAACCTCCCACTCCGACGACACCGACGCGGTCACCTGGCTTGGTGTTTGCTGCTTGTAGTGCTTCAAATGTCGATGCGCCAGCACACATAAGAGGAGCAGCATGCACGGACTCAATTTCTTCCGGGATCGGATATACGAAGTTTGAATTGATGATGCGGTGGGTGCTGAAGGCGCCTTGGTTTAGATCGGAAAACGCAAAGCCACGAGCTTCGGCACAGTATTGCCGATAGCCAGATGCACACGTCTTGCAGCGCAGGCATGACTGTGACACGTTAATTCGGCGTTCTTGAGAACTGATGATCGGATTCATGCTTACCGAGTGCAGCCATCCCCAACCAACTCGCTGGTCGGGCTCGAGGTTTGTAACTGCTTCGCCGATTTCTTCAATATATCCAATGCCCTCATGCCCCAAACCGCACCCCTTCTCCTTTGCGTGGACATCCGTGGTGCAAAGTCCGCTGTGTGTAGTTTTAATCAACACATCGTTTGGCCCCAGACTTATTTCCGCCGGTTTCCAGACGAAGTCCCTTAATTCAGAGTCATAACAAATTGTCGAGACTGAATAGTTTGTTCTTGACATCTTGAAGTGGCTCAAAACAATAGCTTTTCAAGTTGTTTGTCACGAGGAATGTAGTCGTGTGCATGTGATCTTCGTTGACGAAGTGACGTTGACCGCCAAGAGGCACCACATCATTCTTCCCTGTACTCTTGTGCTACTGATCGTATTATTGAGTTCTTTTCCCAAACTCATCTTCAAGACTTGCTAGCCGGAAGCACTCTTTCTATCAAGAATTACATTACTATGAAGTTCTCATCGGAGAGATCCGATATGAGCACGCAGAGTCAGATTAGTCTCCTGCAGTATATTATTGCCTGCCGCATACAGCATATCTAAAGCCTCGGTCGGATGGACGCAGAAATTCACAGGCCTGGAACTCTCTTGCAAAGCACTGTTCACAGGGCGGCTGGAGTGCGGTTCTTTATCGCAATCAAAGACTACTCGCTCAAACATACAGGCAACCACGTGGATACCTCGTCTATGCTGCCGAGGTGTTTTCCAGAATAGCAGTCGTATCGAACTCGGAATAGTTAAGCGAGAGCTATAAGTCTCGATCCACCAAGTTTTCAGGGCCCTCGAGCAAAACTGGCAGACGCAACATTAGGTCCGCATGTAATCACCCAGTAACATGCTCGGAATATCGGCCCCCGGACATGGGTTCGTCACTTCTCACTTTAAATATTCCGACCAATTGAACACAGCAAAAAGAAACCATTCCATCAATGAGGGTTCGGCCGTTGCCGCCTTGGAGCGCCTTCAGGGGTAGAAAAGCCTCCAGCATGCAAGCCGAAATTGCGAGTGCTATAATTTTGGACTAACAAAGTTCAGCTGAGTTAATCAGCGCACCATGCCTACAATACTATCAATCCAGGATGATCATGTGTACTATGCCAGGCGCGATTTTCTCGACGCCGTGTGTTAGGCTGCACTATCACGCTAAATTTCAATACGAACCGCCACTGCTTCCTTCGCGCCTTCGATGAATTACTCGACCGGTGAGAGAGGCAGCTAGAGGACGGCAGCCTGCGACTCAATGGCTTCATATAATTGCGAGAGAACATCGTTTTGGTTTTCTCGCACTCTAGGTCAGTATCTTGTCGTTCTATTTCGCGTCTTTGTAGACAATTGTCTGCGTTCATTCCTTAGACCCTCGGGTCAACACACACTCATACCAGCATCACGTACATTCTGTTCATTGAACAACACGCTCATTTTAGCTTCCCTACTCTGGAAATCCCAAAATGTTGTCTTGGAAAGCGCAAAGTTTGACTTTGGCTGTGCTTGTCTCGTCGGTTTCGGCAGCATTCAATCCACAAGCCAAGACCAATGTCGCTGTTTACTGGGGTCAAGGTCCCGACCAAAGGCCATTGCTGGAGACTTGCAAGAGCTCTTCGGTCGACATCGTTAATATCGGCTTCGTAAACGCCTTCCCAGACAATAGTCCTGGGGCGTACCCTGGCACCAACTTCGGCAACGCATGCGGAGATGAGACCTACACGGTCAACGGTGTCAAGACCCTGCTCAAGTCCAACTGCCCTCGCATCGGATCCGACATCATCGAATGCCAAAAGACGTACGGGAAGAAGATATTCCTGTCGTTCGGCGGTGCATATCCACTCAACTACTACATCGCCAACGATGCCAGTGCCAACAACTTCGCCGACTTTGTTTGGGGAGCCTTCGGACCTTCCACTTCTGCGTGGACATCCGCTGGTAAGCCTCGTCCTTTCGGCAACGCTGTCGTGGACGGGTTCGATTTCGATATCGAAAGTTACATGAGCACTCCTCCAAAGGATGCTTCGGGAAGCTCGATCAATGATTACCAGAGCCGCGGCTATGCTACTATGATCAACCGCCTGAAGAACACCCAGTTTCCCAAGGATACAAGCAAGAGCTACTACATTTCTGGAGCTCCGCAATGCCCCCTGCCCGACGTTCATTTGAGTGGCCCCATCGCCAACGCATGGTTCGACATGGTTTTCGTTCAATTCTACAACAACCCTTCGTGCTCAGGACGTGCCGCTGTGAACTATGCTGCCGGCGACAGCTTCTTGAAGTGGACTCAGGCCTCTTCCAAGAACCCAAATGTCAAAATCTACTTCGGATTGCCCGCTTCGACTAAAGCTGTGCCTGCCGCATCCTCTGGGGACTACCTGAGCCAAGCCGAAGCCAAAGACCTCGTCCAGCGATTCTCTCCCAACGCAAAGTGGGGCGGCATCATGCTGTGGGAGTCTACTTACTCGCAAAACAACGTAGTCTGTGGCAAAGAGTACGCTACGTGGATGAAGGACATCGTCACTGCCGTAACTTCCGGCAAGAGCATTGACACCGATATCAGCAAATGCTCGACTGTTCCAAGCCCCATCCAGTCTGGCGTCATCTCCAACTGTAACCAGTACTTCAAGACGAACCCCGGCGGCGCGAAATGCTCTGTTTTTGCTGAGCGCGCCGGAGTTTCACTGGCTCAACTTTATGCTTGGAACAGCATCTTGGGCCCGAATGGCGAGAACTGCGCCTCCAAGTTTGTTGGCGATACCTACTACTGTGTCGGCGTCACGTCTCCGCCCGGTCCAACTCAGTCTGGCATTACGCCTTACTGCACTAAGGTGAGTGACTGGAAGACGACATGCTTCGTGACAAGCGTACTAACAGCTTTATAGTACGAGATGGCCAACCCCGGCGGATCCTGCCCCGTCTTCGCTGACCGTGTCCGTATTTCGACTTCAAACCTTTACGCTTGGAACCCTGTCCTCGGTAGCAGCGGACAGAATTGCGCATCGCAGTTCCGGGGCAACACTTACTACTGCGTTGGAGTATCTCCGAATTACCCAGCTTCAACCCCGAAGCCAACCACTACCGGTGCAGCGACAGCTCCCGGACCAACCCAATCTGGCATCATCTCAACATGCTCGAAGTACCTGATGGCCAACTCTGGTGGCTCTTGCCCCGTGTTTGCTCAGCGTGCTGGCATCTCGACGAGCCAGCTGTATGCCTGGAACTCTGTTCTGGGCAGGAACGGAGAGAACTGTGCTAGCCAATTCTGGGCCAACACCTATTACTGCGTGGGTGTGAGGTCGAGCAAGGCTAGAAGAGACGCCGCCGCCGAGATCACAGGATATGCCTCGCCTCGTTACGAGTCTGTTGCTTCGACAACTTCCGCTGCACCAGGTTCATATGCAACTGCGGCGCCATCATACGGCTCATCGCAAGCGATCCCATCTTCTGTCCATTCCGCATCTGTGTCCACTAATTGGCCTGGCTCGTCATCCATTTCTACTCTTTCTACTGCAAGCACGGGATTCGCGAGCCCAAGTGTTCATTTCCCTAGTGTCGGGACTGGCTATCCTTCGTTGAACACCACAGCGGTGGCAAGTGGAACCGGAGTGCCCAAACCTGGCTATACTACCACCCCATACACTGGAGCAGGCACTGTTGCCAAGGTCAACGTCGGACTGGTAGCCGTTCTCGCTGGCGCTGGTTTTCTCCTTCTGTAAATTCAAATAGCCTTTATACAGAATCTTCGTAATAGCCTCGTTCGACAGCAACGGAAGATCATCTACGCTCCAAAGTTTAGTGAAATTATCATTAACATGCGGCACGGCTCATTTCATGAGTTCATCGACCAAGCCACAAAGTGATTGCCCAAGAATCATCGAACATCACATGCACCAATGGCCCGGTTAATTGAACCGAGTTCGTATACACAACACACCCGAACGGATCTCGCCGTAATTATCGTTCCTGGCACGTCGGATCTACTTAGCTCCATCATTGACTGCTTCAGCTCTTGTGGCTCCACTAAATCTCCAATATTGTTGATCTACCGAGATCGACATCACGACAACTTCCCCGCATGTCCTCGCTTCCTCCCAAATCCCCACAACTCCCTCGACTCCTTCAACTCCTCCACTTCGGCTGCCCTTGTCGATCCGCTACTATGCCTGCCAGGCACCTCAGAAACACCCGGACTCTGTTTTCCCGGCGGATAAATCAGCATGCATACTAATAACATGCGCGAGTTTAGCTTTACGAACCTCGGTGAATCAAGGAAGCATGACGATTTTCTTCATGAGCCAAGAGCTTGTGTATAGTAATGCCATTGGCAAGCAACGACATTTAAACTGACCATCGCCATGTGCTGGACTGCCTGTTGTCTTGCAGGACACACCTCCATTGTACAACACCATCATTCTACCTAGCAATGGGTGCCCTGACTAGAGCTGCTTTGGCGGCCGGCTGCATCGCTTCTGCAGCCGCTACCAATGTCAAAGTCCGTTCGTCTGGTGGCAACTCGACTTCCCACTTCGGCATCCAATACGGCTATGGATTCCTCCACGAAGACATCAACAACAGCGGAGACGGCGGTATCTACGCCGAGCTGATCCAGAACCGCGCTTTCCAGTACAGCGATGCGTTCCCCGTCAACACCGATCACTACTATCCCATCAACGGTGCCGGTTTGAACATCGAATTCCTGGGCCAGCCGCTTTCCAAGGCCTTGCCTGCCTCTCTGCGTGTCAGTTCCTCCAATGGCACTGGCCGCATTGGCTTCGAGAACGAGGGTTACTGGGGCATGGACGTCAAGCAGCAGAAGTACACCGGTTCTTTCTGGGTGAAGGGCGCGTACGATGGTAGCTTTACTGCTTCCCTCAAGTCCAACCTGACCGAAGATGTCTTCGGAAGTGTTGAGGTTGAGTCCAAGGCCGTCGCCAACGAGTGGGTTGAGCACGAGTTCGTCCTCGAGCCTACTGAGGATGCACCCAACTCGAACAACACCTTCTCTGTCACCTTTGATCCCTCGGTAAGTTTTCTCGCCCTAAAGCATGCTTAAGCCTCCATTTAACAGAAGACAGGGCACCTCGAACGGCACACTCGACTTCAACCTCATCAGCTTGTTCCCTCCTACCTACAAGGACCGCAAGAATGGTCTCAGAATCGACATTGCTGAAGCTCTGGAGGAGCTCAACCCAACCTTCATCCGCTTCCCCGGCGGTAACATGCTTGAGGGTCTTACTCTCGACACTTGGTGGGATTGGAAGGACACCCTTGGCCCGCTGAAGGACCGCCCTGGTTTCCAAGGTGTCTGGGGATACCAGCAGACCCACGGCTTGGGCTTGTTGGAGTACCTCGACTGGTCTGAGGACATGGACCTGGAGATGGGTAAGTTTGAAAGCATTGTGACATGCAACCCCAATGGAAGATCTCGAGACTAATGACATTCATAGTCGTTGGCTGCTATGCTGGTCTTGCTCTGGACGGCAATTTCACCTCCCCCACCGAGCTCGAGCCTTTCGTTGAAGACTGCCTAAACCAGGTTGAGTTCATCACAGGCGACGCTGACTCCGAATGGGGCGCCCGCCGTGTCGAGCTCGGCCACCCAGAGCCATACAAGCTCGACTACGTCGAGATTGGCAACGAAGACTGGCTCGCCGGCTACCCCGACGGCTGGAACTCGTACAAGGAGTACCGCTTCAAGATGTTCTACGACGCTCTTTCCGAGCGCTACCCTGACATTCAAGTGATCGGCTCCGCCGCCTCCAGCGACCCCGGCGGAATCGACCCCATCACCCTCGAGCTCGAAAACGCCACTGACACCATCACCTACCCCGACGACGTCCTCGGCGACTACCACCCGTACCGCGAGCCGGACGAGCTCGTGTACGAGTTCGACCGCTTCGACAACGACTACGGGCACATCATCGGCGAAGTCGCCGCCACGCACGTCAACAACGGCACCCGCTGGGACGGCGGCCTGTACTACTTCCCCTGGTGGATCGGCAGCGTCGGCGAAGCCGCGTCCCTCATCGGCTACGAGCGCAACTCCGACCGCATCCCCGCGACCTTCTACGCGCCCGTCCTGCGCAACATGAACCGCTGGCAGTGGGCCATCACCCTGATCCAATACGCCGCGGACCCCGCCGTGACCACGCGCTCCACGAGCTGGTACATCTGGTCCTTGTTCGCGCACCACCCGATCTCGCACACCCTGCCCGTCGTCGGCTCTTACGGCCCCGTGTGGTACGGCGCGGGCAAGGACGAAGCGCGCGACGCGCTGGTGTGGAAAGGCTCGTGCTACAACACGACGAACGGCGAGGACGAGCCCGTCAGCGTGCGCTTTGAGGGCGTCAAGCGCGGCACCAAAGCCACGCTGACGCTGCTGACCAACCCGGCCGGCGACCCTTACGCCTACAACGATCCGCTCGAGGGCAACAATATTGTTGAATCGACCACCACGATCCTCACGGCGGATAAGAAGGGTGCTTTCCACTTCGACATGCCGCAGTTGAGTGTTGCTGTGCTTGATACGGATACTGAGGTTGATGCGCCTGGTGGGAAGCCCGGCAAAGGGTATGGTGGTAAGGGCGGTAAGAAGGGTGGACACTACTGAGTGCCTCTAGTACAAATTGGTACTCACATATAGGTGACGACTGCTCTTGAGCCACGTGGCATGGATATGATAAGACTGCGGGATGTAGATATGACGAAATGATTGAAGCTTCAAAGTCGATGTGGTATTCCCAAGTGTCGCCTTCTGTGATGAAGAACCTCAAGTCATGCACGCTCTTGCGCTCGATATACACCCGTGGTCTTACTTATGAGCGGCATGAGCTACCAGGTTCGTAGTCGTCAGCGCATCGTTCTCAGGCGAGATGATGTGGAGGTTATGGAATTCAGCCATGCACGACAAGGCATGAACGATACACGAGTCAACGAAAGAGCGATGATATGTCGTGGTAGAGTTGGTAAGAGTTGAATTAAGGCGAAGACGTTAATGTCGAGGATGGGAAGAGACCAGGCCAGGCCCAAGTTGGGCGTGCGAGATATGATGGGATCATCTAGGCTAGAGTCCTCATCAAGGAAACACAATTGAACTGAAAAAATGTGGTATCATTGCAATTGGAATAGGAGGCGACGCGTGAAATCTGATTCTCATTGCATGCAGCCCTAAAACTGAACGCCCTTCCGGAGTTGACCGGCCTAGCGCCAGCGGGTACCATACACCCGCGTACCTGATTTTAGAGGGAAAGAGAGGGTAACCATGGCCTATGGGCGAATAGTTTACTCCTCGTCCTCCTCCTCGTCACCACCCTCCTCCTTGGACTCGGCGGCCTTGGCCTTCTTTCTGCGCACACGGCCGGGGCGTCCGCCACCGAACGGCGAGGAAAGAGCGAAGTCGATGTGCTTCTGGGAGTCAAGACGAACAATGAACGAGGGGACGTTGACGATCTGCTTGCCGACGCTGAAATGCGTGTCAGTAATGGTACTATCAGGGCTGCTCGATCGAGGCAACATACCGGATGTGACGCTGCTTGATGAGGACACGGGCGTGGTGGATAGACTTGGCGAGGCCAAGCTTGTAGACGCAAGTCTGGAGACGACGCTCCAAGAAGTCCTCGACCTTCAGGGCAAGGACGTAATCGAGCTTCATGCGGCTCTCGTCAAGGACACCGACACGGACCAGACGGCGAATGAGCGCATTGCCCTCGAAGAGACGCTTGGGGTCCTTCTCGTCAAGAGTGAGGAGCTCACTGCAGCATGTGTCAGTGAGTAAATCAAGACGTGAAAGGCACATCATGAACATACCGAGCGGCACGACGAATCTTGGAGAGGGTGAGCTGGACACGCCAGACCTCACGCTTGTTGCGGAGACCGTATTCACCAACGGTCTTCAACTCAGCGTCGCTGGATGTACGTTAGATATCTGAGACATAAGGGGAGCAAGCTCCCACTCATTGGCCTTTATAGATGTACGTACAGACGGGCCGACTCGAACGGACGACGCGGGACCTTGTAGGTCTTGCTGTACTTGCGACTGGAAGAATGTTAGCCATTGCATAGCTGAGGGGTGTTGCGGGTGAGTCGAAAGCGCTCGACAGGTGCATGAATTGCTGGAGCGTTTGAGGGCAAGACGAGCGATTTGCGGAGTATGTGTGCGGTGTACTAAATTTTTGCAAAGGCCTTGTCTGCCGTGGAATAGAGCATCGATGCGATGTTTCACGTCGAGAGCAGGGTGCCATTTTGCGTGCCAGAGAAGGCAGCACATTCGTTCCATGACATCCGCGATATTTCTGGCAGGAGTGTGCTTTTGTCGGAATGGCGCCGGTCGAGAGTCGTATGCGTCTCCAGAGGACAAGGTCGGCGATGCATGCGAATGTAGATTCTGACGTACACCGTGCTCGTACTGTCGCTGTCGTAGCAGAAGAGTCATGTTACTGCTGAACAAGACATCGCTCGCATTCATGTCGTCGAAGGATGTCGTGTGTCGTGTGCACCAATACTCCAATGTCGCAAATATCGCTCGCCCGCACTCGCTCGGTCTGCACATAGCAATGCATGCACCATGTCGAAGGCAACCCGACTGCACACCGAAGGACAGTACTCACGGGGCCATGGCTGCTGGTTAGTTGACGTCCTGGATGTCGCTGGCTGCAGTCGTGAACAAGCAAACTCTCCACGGGCTGAAGTCGAGCTGTACAAATTCGAAGAATTGAGCGTGTGTGCACGGGCCTTTTCGGCCAGCGGCTGTCTTGGCGGGTGAGCACCTTGCAGAAATTCGAAGTACGCTCGACGCCGACCGGAATTGAAGGTGACGACGAGCAGACTTTGCGCCCCACGACGGTTAGTTTGCACTCTTTGCGCCTTGCTGTTGCGAATCGACGACACTGACATCCCACCTCGCCAGATACTAACGTAACGACGTACGCCGCCCTCCCGCCGACCGACA
>MSJI02000707.1:0-135624 GCA_001931905.2 Cladosporium sp. IMV 00045 | reverse complement strand
ACAGCCAGCTGGTATTTCCAGAACACATTCGACGCAGCCAAGCGCGACAACGGCGGCGTTTGGACAAACCACTACTACGATGACGGCGGCTGGTGGGCCATGGCCTGGATCCGAGCTTACGATCTGACAAACGACCAAAAGTACCTGGACGCCGCCAAGGACATCTACATAGACTACCTGACCGCTCTCGACGGCAACAACTGCGGCGGCGTCTTCTGGAGCAAAGACCGCGAATATGAAGCATCGATCGCCAACGAACTCTTCTTCGAGACCGCCAGTTCTCTCGCCAACCGCGTGCAAAACCCTCAGACCGACTACCGCGGCCGCGCCCAAGAAATCCTCGACTGGATGCTCAACTCCGGCCTCGTCACGAACCAAAACGTCATCACCGACGGCATCACAGAAAGCGGCTGCCAGGCCGGCGGCGCAGTTTTCACCTACAACCAAGGCGTGATCCTCGGCGGGCTCGTGGAAATGCAGCGTCTGACAAACGACAACTCCTACTTCGACACCGCGCACCGCATCGCAGGCGGCGCTCTCGACTACCTCACCGACGAGAACGGCGTGCTGCGCGAGAAGGAGTGGCCGGGCGACCTTGACGAGACCGGCGCGCAGTTCAAGGGCATTTTCGTCCGCAAATTGGCTGAGCTGCACGAAGCTTCCCCAAGAGACCGTTATGCGGATTTCTTGCGCCGGAACGCGGATAGTATTTGGGACCATGCGCGTTTGGGCAATGGGCTGATCGGGTCGAAGTGGCAGGGTCCGTATGATGAGGCGTCGATGGCGACGCAAAGCTCGGCGCTGGATTGCTTTGTTGCTGCTGCGAAGGTTTCTTCTTAGGCGCGAAAATTTCCTTTCTGTTCTCTGTGATTGATCTTATGGGCATGGGCATTGTCGCCTTCGGGTGAAGGCGTTGGCATCGGGACATCTACTCTGCAATGGCGTGATTTGATTTCATTTGGGATGAGCGTGCAGGTTGGATGAATTTCATGAACCATAGTGGGCTGGATATCTGTTTTTACTGTTTGGGAATAGGAGGGAGAAAAGTCGTTGAGATACCTACCTAGTTTTTAAATTTAGTGTATTTGTTCTTGAAAGTTTGATAATCCATCTCATCGCTCGGCTGGAACATGAAATCTTTTACATTGGTTAAGAAGTTGAATGAATGTGATTTTGCGTTGGATTTTGACATGTATCATACACTTTGTGCTTTGCCGTGATTGCAGCCTTGACAAACTCCAAAGAAATTCCTCCAGATGACTGACGTGATGTTCCAGTTTGCCGCCCTCTCACACTCCCTCTTCAGCATCCCAGAAACAATCCCCCTCTTCCACTTCACTGCCATCGTCCTGACTCGCTTTCTCGCAATGAACGCTTTCTTGATCAGAGTCATTCTCAGATGCGAGTCCCTCTTCGCCGATGACATGCCCTCCTGAAACGTAGCCTTGACTTTCCAGGTATCGTAGCCTTGAGATATCTTCCTCGTTGTCAAAAAAGCCGCAATCTCGCAGGATGGACATGTACCATGCTTCTACTTCTGGATCATATGCTGCTGCAAGCTGTTGAGCTGTGATTGAGAGACCTTTCACGCTTTCTGGAAAATCCACGTCCCTTCCAGTCCTTCCAGGTGCATTTGTGGTACCAGGATCTATGCCACGATGCAAGAGGTCTCTGATGATGGTCTCTTGATTCATCAGGCCAACCACCCCATTTAGATATTGACCCCAATGCCATTTTCCCGTGATTGCAGCGTGTAGCAACGGGTAGGCATGATTGCCAATGCCGTTGGCTATGGCATGATTCGACAACAAAGCGAAGTATGTGGCCAAATTGCCAGCACCAACCGCATAGTGTAGTGGGCTGGGGCCTGCCCAACTAATGTCAGTTGTAGCAAGTCCAAGTCGAATCAAGTAATGTATCTCTTTGGCACCGCTGACGACCGCGGCTGCATGTAAATAGCCAAAGCCGTCCATATCAATAAATCTGTCTTGCAGAGCGTATTCGCTAAGAACATTGAACAAATCCACCCCAGAGATTCTAGAATGGGACCAGCGAAACCAGCACATCATGGAAGGGCCCCAGCCGCGTAGGTCGGTGTGATCTTGTGAAGCTCCGTGACTCAACAGATGCCGTATGATGCCGATTTGACCATTTCTTGTTGCAGCTTCCAGAGCTGTTGATTGGCGTGAATCCACTGTCCCATCATCGATGTCCACTCCGTTCTCGAGCAATTCGGTCACAACACTTATGCTGCCAGATTGAATGGCGAGCTGAGTAGTCAGCAACTGAGACAAGCCAAAGGTAGATTAACATACATACCGACATCGGGCTCTCTCCATCCGTAGTTCTGTCTGTTGGCCGTCCATCCCCATTCCGCAACATTGCCCGGATTGTATCGAGGTCACCATCCTGGCATGCCACCATAAATGGGTGAAAATTGTCAACGATGCGTGAGACTGTGAAGTAGCTTGGATGCCTCAGTGTCAATGTATTTCGACGTAAAGGAGCTCTGAACCCCAACTGCCCCCTCAAAGCATGGCTGCCGAATAGCCATGCCAAAGGCAGAGGGATGTTGAAGACAACGTCATAATCGGTGTTTTGTCCATGCGTGCTTTTGATGACAGTACCCTGCAGACCCCAATATCGCCCACGTTCGCCGACTTTCCAAGGGTCACCATTCCGCACGCGTCTGATGCCTGTCGTCGGTACGTTTCCTCGTGCTGGCTGAGGGATGTCGCTTTGAATCGTTGCTTGTGATTGTAGAGACGATGGTGATCTCGAAGGCCCGGGGCCAGAGAAGTTGATTGTCACAGCTGAGAGCATCTGCTTCACCTCTCCAAACTCGACCATAACCATTCGATGGTGTTCGTCATTTTGCCGAAGCGTTGAAGTATGTCCCTTCCTATGGAAGATCAGCCAAGCGTCAGAAGATTATACTGGCCGTAAACGTACAGGGATATGTAATTGATCCATTTTGAAAGTCCTTGATCGATGGTTTCGATAGTGTTCGAAATACGCTTGGCGATACGGGCGTCTTTGACCGCCCATCGAGTCCTTTGAAAAGCAGAGCCATGTTCTTCCAATTTCTTCTGTAGAGTCTCAAGCTCTTCGGTGGCTGCCTTCGCTTCCGTCACAAGTTGCATCAATCCTTGTCGTATGATATTGTCCAAAAGTGCGTTATGGCTGTCAGCAATTGTGTCTTGCACAAAGGCAAATTTGATCGCGAGCTGCCCAGCTGTATCGGAGAGAGCTTGGATTTCTTCGGGTGCGTTGGACCATCGTGAAGCCAAATCCTTCAAGACTTTGGCAAGTTTGCCTGTCGTCTCCGTGAGAGCAACGACGGCGCTGACGGCGCCGATGACTTCCATGGCTCATCAGATATGCACAGGCGTTGGGGTGTCCAAGTTTTGGCCAGATAGAGAGATTCAAGGTCCAGCGAGGGCACATTCCACTCCTGACAGGATATTGACTTGGAAGTGTGAGTTGGCGGAAAAAGGATGATAGCGAGGACCAGGCAGAGAGATATGGCTGCGTATAGACGAGGCTGAGCTGTACAGCCCGCCCGTCAGCCTGCAACCACAAGCAGTGTGGTTGCACAAAAGGTGGTACTTTTGTAGTCGTCCCATCTCAGCCACACTGCTTGTAGGTCATACCATTCGAGGTGTGAACATCATCGATGAGGCTGGTCCGAGAGATCTGGGAAGTCTCAAGATTGCTGGGTCGATCCTTTTGGCACCCCTCTTCTTGGCTGCGTCGACAAATTCCACAGGTATTGAAAGTCAGCATCTTTGATGCCTTCCAGAGCTACCTCACAAACTTAAGGCTCGAGGGCTCCTACAAAACCCCACCTCGCCTAATTCCTGCCGCTAGCCAGACAAAAGAATTGTCTGTACCCATAGAGCAAGGATGCAGTATGCATAGAATAATCCATCGAGCGGGGTAAAGATCCCTACACCCGACCAATAGCGACACATAAGCATATATGGACGTACAACTCCCCATTTCGTGTTCGAAACTTTCTCCCGCCACAAAAAAGACCATGTCGTCGGAAAGTATACTCGTTGTCGGTGCAGGCACCCTCGGGACATCGCTCGCCTACCACCTCTCCCAAACTTCCCCAGACCCCAGCCAAGTGACCATTCTCGATCGCGCCGCCACGCCGCCCTCCCACGCAGCAGCGATAGACATCAATCGTATCGTGCGCACAGATTACGGCAACAAACTCTACAGCAGCCTCGCGAACGAAGCCTTGCATGCCTGGACGTGGAATTTGGAGTTGCAGAGATTCTTCCACAAGACGGGATGGCTGGTGTTGGAGGAAAAGGGCAGCAAAACCAGTGAGGACGTGAGGAGGATTTTTAGGGAGAGGGGGTTTGATCGGTCGTCGGACGTGGAAGTCGGGGAGGTAGGAGAGAGATGGGAGAGTTTGAAGGGATCGGATTTTGGTGGGTTTGGGAAGGCGTACTTTAACGAGGAAGCCGGTTGGGTCGAAGCTGCGCAGGCTACGGGGAGGTTTATGCAGGTTGCGGAGGAGAAGGGAGTAAGGAGAGTCGTTGGGCAAGTGGAGAGGCTGCTGTGGGATGAAGAGAAAGGTCACGTGAAAGGAGTCCGTTTGGACAACGGGAGAGAACTTACCGCCTCGAAAGTTGTTTTGGCTGCTGGCGCCTGGACGAGTAGTTTGCTCTCACCTGTCGAAGATGCGTTGTCGATGCCAGAAGAAGATCGAATCGAGCGACAGGCCCAGGCGAGAGCCGTTGTCTCCGCGTACTATAAACTCTCGGAGACAGAGTGTCAGCAACTAGGGCAGCCCAACAATATGCCAATCGTGGTATTCG
Organism: Cladosporium sp. IMV 00045; assembly: GCA_001931905.2. Lineage (NCBI taxonomy): Eukaryota > Fungi > Ascomycota > Dothideomycetes > Cladosporiales > Cladosporiaceae > Cladosporium > Cladosporium sp. IMV 00045. The sequence goes on along the minus strand of MSJI02000707.1, from coordinate 130,789 downwards.
GAAAGCAAGGCGAAGTCATTCCGCCTTCAAAGGAGCAAACGCTCCTCAAATACAACCTTTCTGGCTCCATGGTTGCAAACAACGTTACCACTGGGTCTGGCCACACCATCTCCGTTCCTACCGTTCCAGAGAGAAGCCAATACGATGTGCCTACTCGTATTAAAGAGGAGATGAAAGTCGCCTTGACGTCGAAACTGATGCCAGAATACGTTCGTGACAAAAGTCCCGATTACTATCGACTTTGCTGGGACGCATGCACGCCGACCGAGGATTTGCTGATGTGCCGACATCCGCATGAGCGACTGAGCAATTTGTATGTCGTGGTGGGAGGTAGCTTCAGCGGGTATAAGTAAGCGTCCAAAATTTCTTGTGCAAATCATATTCTTTGCTGACAAAGTAGATTTCTACCCAATGCCGGATCATATATGTTGAATATTCTTGACGGCAAGAGTAATGGACCAGAGAAAGATCGAGCCTTCGGCTGGAAGAAGTCGGCAGATTTGAAGGGTGCGCAGAGCGTGGCTTCTACTGTCAGAGAATGGCGAGATTTGCAGGGTGGCCGAAGTGGTTCGCCATCCACGTCGAAACTCTAGGCTTAGTTAGCTTGTCAGACGTGAGACGTGACGGTCTGGTCTCTCGAAAGTGTAATTGAAAATTGCCTATGTCAAAGACCAAGGTAAAAATATTGTCATCCAATTGTGCATGAGCCGCTTGTGTCCAAATTGCGTATCATTCATAAAGCCGTTAAGCATCCCTATCCTTGTCTATTCCTTGCTCTTTGGGCTTCCACTGTTTGTCCTCTCTGCTGTAGATCATCTCATGTACATCCAGCTTACCCTCTACAATCTCCCGCCCATTGACAAGATCGTTCTCATCAGCTCTCTTGCCAGCTTCTTCTTCGTTTGCCGCAATGCCACTGACCACGTGTCTTGCGATAAGCCTCTTTCTAGCAACCTCCTCTGGCACGTCCACGAACCACAGCTCGTCCATCATTTCAGCCGCCTCTTTCCACTCAGGAGCTCCGCTGCCAAGACTGAGGTAGTTGCCCTCGAAGACAACCAACCGTGATGTGGGCGCGATAGGGATATCGTTGGCCACAGGATCTTTCACAGCGTGATCGAAGCTTGGCGCGTAAATGGTTTTCGACTCCGGTAGCAGCGGGTCTCGTAGGTCTTTCACAAGCTGGAGAAAAGCAGGCGCGTCGAAAGTGAAGGCCGCACCGCGGCGGGCGTGTGCGGTCGTTGGGTCGGGCATGGCTGAGAGCTGTGCGCGGGTCAGGTGGTAACCGTCCATGGGGAGGAAGGTCGCTACGCCGGGTCCTGCGGCCAGGCCTGGGTTGGCTTCTTTGAAGTTTTCATTGATCCTTTGTGCGACCTTTGCAGCGAGAGTCGTTTTTCCTGTATGAATTTTATCAGCACTTCATACCGCTGTCGTCGTACAAGACCTCTCCGTACCAGATCCCGGGATGCCGCTAACGGCGATCATTAGTCGTTGGCTGGGCGGTGTTTGCTGGAACTTGTTCCATGTCTTCTCGACGAGACGGTTTACTTGATCTTCCATTTTGAAGATGAATGTGTTGGAGTGAGAGATATCTGGGAGAAGTGAAAGAAGGCCATGCTGGAATAGGATATGATGAAATGTAGCTAGGAGATACAGTAGAAGGGCGACTGATTGCCGTGCTTCTACTGGGCCAGGGCCGTATCTCACCCCCACCATCGGCGACGAGGAGACTGTGGCCCCGACGTGAGAGGTGACGTCGTAGTTGAAGAACTCCCAAAACGCTCCGAGTTCCCACCGCAGCATGCAATAAACATGTTCGTCTTAATTCATGGGGCGAGGTGTCCGGTCGTGCAGCTACCTTCGCACATCACCGTGATAGTAGCTATGTAGTCTCACCTTGTAAGGTCCACGTAAGATCAATCCACGGGGGTTCCTTCCGAGGTCGGCATCACCACGATCTTACCTCACAAGCAACATTTCCGAATAATTATTTTTGACGATCATCCGAACAACACAAAAAGGCACAACCCCCAGAATTTGCCCGTTCTCTTGCCGTATCGACCTTGTCTTCTCAATCTCTCAATCCAGCTAGAATGTCCCTCACCACTCCCACCAAAGAAGAAACCCTGTCCCTCTTCAAGTCTATCGAAGAGCACTTCCCATCACAAACCCTCGGCTCAGATAAATGGTTCATCTTGGCCCTCGCAGCTATCGTCGGAGGCGGGCATCCAGATCTCGCGGCCGAGCTCTACCTCCACCTGATCAGCAGACCAGAATACAGCACACCTGAGCAGCGGCAAGCCCTGGTGAGAAGACTGCGAGAAGTGCTCGTCAAGCTCATCTCTGTCGTAGGCGTCCCTAAGCCGATTGATGCAGTTTTCTCCATTGCTGGTGTGGAGCGGGAAGAGGATAAAGATTACTCTTTCTCAAGGTAATTGAGCCCGGGCCCTTGTCCTGTGCGAATATGAAGGCTGATGGGTACTGTCTAGGGAGAACTGGTCATCCGGTGAAGCAAACCGCAAACGTGGCCGCGACTGGCTCGACCAAATTTACAAAGCCAACCACAAGTCGACCGAGAATACGCTTGCAGCCCACCGTGATTTTTGTATGGACGACAAGCCTGCTAATGTTCTTTTGATTTTTTTACTGATGCATCACAGCATGGATCTCGACCGAGATCACCTACGGCCTATACCTCTCAGACCACACAATCCTCGATGGCGTGGATACGGAGCTTGTCGTGTTGAGTGGCATCATGATTCAGAACCTCCCTCGTGAGACTGGGTGGCATCTCAGGGGTACGAGGAGAATTGGTGTTAGCTATGATGATGTCGAGACGATTCAGCAATGTGTAGGTTCCTTCTTCGAAGTTCAATGTCCGTGAAGCCGTACTGACATGGTTGGTTTAGATCGAGAGTGTCGCAGCCTTCTGTGGCTTGCAGCTGACTAGAGTACCTCGAGTGAAGGACATTGAGCATGAGGTCGTGATCTGATCACGAATAGAGCACCATCATCAAGGGGGTGGCGTCTGATGGAACAGTCCATATAGCTCCCTCAATGTAAATAAGGCCAGGGACCTTATTTGTGCTTCTCGTGATTCGCAACGGGCCGGAGAGATCGCAATACATAGTTTTTTTTTGATCGACTACAAGCGCATCTCCATCTCAAAGGTTCTGATGATTGCAGCAACGTCCGGTGCATTGTCCATAGCCCAGACAGCCTCACTAGCCTTCTTCGCCTCTTCATCTCCCAGTACAAGACCGGCCTGATCAACAAATTTCCTCGTAAGCTGCTCATCACTCATAGGAACTTCCAACGACCCAATGGCATGCACAACATGCTTCTCCAAAACCCTACCATCCGCCAACGTCACCTTCAAAACCGCCTCATCAGACCTCAGCGTCTCATCAGACCTAGCATCAATCCTATCCCTCAAAGCAACAACCTCATCACTCACCACAACTTCATCAGCATACTCCGCCGGCCCCGCCTTCCCAAACAACAACCCCACCGCCCCACCATGAAAAACCGAAAACTTCCCCTCCAACCCATCCTTCGGCTCCCTCTTCGCCGTCAACTCCAAAACAAGCGGATGAACCCTCGCATCCACCTCCCTCACCTCATCAACACCCACTCCCAAACCCCTGGTCTCCTCGTGCAACTGTATACACCCATCAATAACAGGATGACACACAATCCCGCACGGAAAAGGCTTAAACGCATTCCTCTCTATCTCCCACACCGTCCCTAACTCCCCTACAAACCTCTCCAACTCCCTCCCACCACCAGCACCAGCAGAAGAATTAACAACCTCTCCCCACCCCCTCTTCGCCTCCAACGCCGCTTCCGAACTCGTAAACCCCTTCTCCGCCAACAGCGCAGCTAAAAGCCCATTCTGCGCCGCCCTTCCGGGGTGGAACGATTTCGTATCACTGCCGAACATCTCGCGCAGCCCCGTGACTTGCACAGCAGCCAAACCAATAGCGTGCGCCATCTGCGAAGAAGTGAGACTCATGGCTTTGCCCACCGCCACAGTGGCGCCGATGCTGCCTGTCGTGGAGGTGATGTGCCAGCCGACATCGTAGTGGGAGGGCCAGACGGCGAGGCCGAGTTTGGTGCTGGTTTCGATGCCGGCTGTGAGAGCCGTGAGGAGTTCTGAGCCGGTGAGGGGTGGTTTTCCTTGGGAGCTGCTGTGTTCAATGTAGGCTAGCAGAGCAGACGCCACGGGACCGGTGGGGTGGATGATGGTTGCGAGGTGGGTGTCGTCGTAGTCGTGGACGTGGGAGGCTATGCCGTTCAGGAGAGCGGCGTGTTGGGCGTCTGTGGTTTGGGAGCTGCGGGTGCCGAGGAGGGTGGATGTTGGTGGGCCGAAGAAGGGGGAGAGGGCGGCGTGGGCTTTGGTCACGGTTGGGTGGTGGGAGCCACCGATTGTGCAGCCGATGTAGTTGTAGAGAGATCGTAGGGCGGCGTGGGAGACTGACGAGGGAAGGTGGGAGGGTGAGAGGTTGGTTGCCCAGTCGGCTAGGGTTTGGGTTGGCATTGTTGGTCTGTTGGGGGAGTTATGAGTATAGGTAGTTAATGTTCTCTTGTCCCAGTGCCGTTGGGGGACTCAATTTCTTGAGATGGAATGGATCGATTGAGTCTAGATGAGCTGTATCTAGTCAAGCTACTCTCTAACCCAGAAGACGCTATCGGTTTAATCGATCTGTCAATACTGTCAACATTGATGACCGTCGAATGAAATCGCAAGACGAATGAGGTGAGGTACCAATGTTCCCTCAAACGCCACCACCTCAACTCCTCCAGCTTCTACTCCACTTATCGGTCACGTCTGAGCGACATCTCGGCACCAAGACCCGCTTATCCTCGGGTCACGATTATCTGCCGGGTCAAAGAATCATTCATTTGAAGCATGGCAAGATCATTTTTCTTGACCACTCCAGGCCATCTGACCGCAACAAAGACACTAGAATGTCGTCAATGCTCGATCGAAGTTTGATAGACCGCCCTTCATTGAAGAACCATTCTTCACCATATCAGAGACAACAAGTCGATCAAAATTGTGAACACCTCTGTACTCAGATATCTACATGCGAAGTCGAAAGGTTCCCTTTTTCAAAGTTGCTTGTTTTTGGAATCGGTCGGCCTGATTTTCCTATGTCCTCCAACAATAATTACATACGTATATACACAGATTTTCCATTTTCTCTGTTCACCCTCGATCCTTTAGCTGGCTTTGCCGTGGCATTCGTGATAAAATGAGATAAGAAAGGAGAGGTGGTCTGAAGTAAGAAACAACTTTGAAAGACAGAGAGAAGAACGCCATCGCTAATGCTTCCAAAAAGAGAAAAAGAAAGAAAATCCAGAAATAACCCAAAACATTCTAAGCCAAACAGTAAAAGAAAGAAGATAGTGAAGACCCTCCTCTTCCAGCTGCCAATAAAAAGTGCGGTCCAGTACTGATCCAGGCAAAGCAAACGAAACTCTCTAATAGAGAAGAACAGAAAACAAATCACAAGATATCCCTCACCATTCAAACAACCCCCTCATCCCTCGCTCTTCTTCTTCCCAAACCACCCCCTCCTCGCCTCCCTCTTCTCACTGAAATCCACCGCCTGCGCGCCCTCCGAGCCCCAAGCGGCTTTACTCCCCCTCTTCTTGCCCTTCTTAACATCCCTCCGACTCGCACAGCAACAGCACTGGCCGAGCGTGATGAGCCACGCCAGAATCCCACAAACCGCCGCGATCCACATGAAAGCGAACATCTGCGTGCCGATCTGGCCCTCGATGTTCAGCTGCTCGACGGACGTGATGGCGTTCTGCATGATGATGAACATGGCGGTTGCGAGGATTGTTGCGACGGTGGTGAAGAGCGCCGCCAGGAAGGTGAAGATTGTGATGGCCAGCGTGGCCCAGCGGCTGTAGATTGTGAGGAGAAGGATGGGGATCATTATTGTGCTGAGGCAGGCGCCGGCCAGGAAGAGGGCGAACATCCAGTTGGAGACGAGGCGGATGATGTCGAGAATGTCGTTGACTTCGGCGGGGAGGGCGACTAGTGGGAGGGAGACGGGTTAGTTTGAGGTGTTTTATGAAGTGGGATGGGAAGGGGGAAATGACTGAATGGTGGTTGACTTACTACTGGCGCCGGCGAGAAGCTGGCTTTGGATGATTTCCACGGGGTTGAACCACCACATGGTCTGCGGCTTGGAGCACGTTATGATGCCCTCGCCAATGTTTCCTGCACAGTAATTCCACAGTCCCACGCGGTAGAAATCGTTCAGACCCAGAGTCTGGGCGATGGAGTTGATGAGGACGGCATTGGGTACGCTGACGGGAACGATGTTGGAGAGGTCGAGGTTGATGAAGTAGGTATCGCGGGAGACGGCGCGGTCGCCAATGTTGCCGACTTCAACGAGGATTATGAAGATGACGGAGATGAGGAGTAGGAGAGCTGCAATGAGAGCCCAGACGAAACGGGGCCTGGTTGCTCGTTTGATTTGCCATTTGGAGGGTTGGGCAGTGCCATTGTCGTTGGTAAGGGTGCGGTCAGACCCTGGATCTGACTTCTGGCGGCCGAACATGGCGAATGGTGTTGTTGATGTTGGTGCTGGTTTACCTCGTGAGATACGGAAGAAGTTGTTGTGGTAGTGATAGGGCCCGATGATGCAGAAGTTTAGGGCAACAGGCAACAAACAACAGCCCTGTAAAGGGAGGCCGAGACCCAAAAGACGAGAGAGTCCGTAAAGAAGCCTTACCGGCCGGGCCAAGAGGGAACAAAAGGGTGGATGGAGAAGGGAGAACAGGTTGTTGAGCAGTGGATAGCAAATGGCCAATGTGTAGTGACTAGACGGGCCAGATGGGCAGCTAGGAAGTGGGATAGGGCGGCAATGATCTATGGGCTAGTTCACAGACGTTGTCGAAGACGACATGATCCGTTGACGTGGTGCCAGTGCTGGAGAGCGGCAGAGACTTGTGTTTAGCTGGTGGGAGCTAATCCTTGTAGAGCATACGCGTCGACGCCAGTGATGGCATGCAAAGCATGTGGGCGAAGATATCACCAGCCTGGTGCGGAGAGAGAAAAAGTGACGAGAGTCTTGTCCCGACAAAAACGGGTGAAACGTCATCTCACCTTGATCTCCTGCGGAAGAGGCGTTGGAATAGCGGCAAAGGCTAGGCAGAGCATAATTCCCGCCCTGGGATGACTGGGGATCATCTTCCTTTGATTCGCTCCGAGAGCGAGAGAGCGCGAGGCTCACCGCAGGCTTGGATGGATCGCCACATGGAATCTGACTGAATTGCTTCTAGTGTGTGAATCAAATTGATTGAAATTGATTAAGGGCTGGCCGAGGACAGACCCTTCCGCGGATGTGTCTCCGGGCACTTGTTTTTCTCCCATACCCAACGAGACACTGAAGATTGAAGTGGGAGTGTGCATCGCGCGGAGCGTTGTGCTAGTTTCAGCCTCCCAAGGACATGACAGAAAACAAACTCGACAAACCAGCTTCGGTGCATCCGCACACGTCCGCGCACCTGGGCCAGACCTTCAATCGACGTGTGCCGCCGCGGAGACGTTTCTGCTTGCGTGGCGTCGTCTCTTGTCCCTCGCCCGATGCTGCGCGGAAGCTTTGGACATGGGCCCATTTTTAGGGATTGCCGGTGCATCCAACGTCATATCGCATCTCGACACGGGCCTTCAATGGGAAAAATGAAGAGTCTCTCTGCCTCCTAGCCGCAGCTCTCCATCCGGGGTTCCAATCCATTACAACCACCGGCCCGTCTGTTGGCATCGACCCAAGGGAAAGCGGTCGCCTCTGTCATCGACTAGCAGCAGATTCCTGTAGATCTAATCCGCCTCGCGTCCCACTTATCCTCATCCACGAGGCTTGTTTGGCCTGTGTCTTCTCCGTACTTGCTACTCCTCTGCTGCTTGCCTCGCTCCCTTTCCACAAGTCCATCTCTGGAGCATCAAAGCAGACCATGTTGTCCCGACCCATATGGCTCTTGGGCCTCGCCGCCTTAGGTGTCAGAGCACAAGATGAGACTGGAACCGGCACTGACGTTGCAACAACTGCTACCGCAACTGGTGATGATGATACTTCATCAACATCTTCAGGAACATCAAGCGAGACCGGTTCAAATTACCAAGCTTTCACGTTCACCAACTCCGACCTTTCCACAATCAGCACTACCATACCTGTGAGCGACTTCTCCGGCTCAGAATACACCTATGTCACTCGCTCCGGCCAGCAGACCGTCACCTCCACAGCTCCAAAGATCTACGTGTCTGGCGACAGGACTCTTACCCTCAACTCAGAGAATGGCACCGCCTCCGCTACTAGCGACTCGCAGATCACGCGAACCACGAATACCGATGAGTTGACGAGAATCGGCGGTAACCGTACCATGACCGCGACCGGAACTACCAGCGCTCCTGCCGCCAGCAATACCGCCCCTTGCAATAACTACCCAGAGTTCTGCGATCGTAAATACAGCAATATCACTGAGGTCTGCGCACACAATGCCGCCTTTGCCGTACCCAGGAACGCAGGAAGTAACCAGGAACTGCCGATTCTTGACCAGCTCAACGATGGCGTTCGCATGCGTATGTTCTGCACAATCGCACTCCCACCCTGTCAGTACTAACACCATTCCAGTCCAGGGCCAAGTCCACTACATCAACGACACCCTCTACAACTGCCACACGTCCTGCGACCTCCTCAACGCCGGCACCTTCCAATCCGAGCTCGAAACGATCGTGGGCTGGCTGCGCGAAAACCCCTTCGAAGTGCTGACCATGCTAATCGGCAACTCCGACCTGGCGTACGTGGAAGACTTCGTGCCCGCCATCCAAAACTCCGGCATCGCGCCCTACCTCTACACCCCGCCCCTGGTGCCCATGCACAAGGACGACTGGCCGACGCTCGGCGAGATGATCCTCAACAACGACCGCGTCGTCATGTTCATGGACTACTACGCCAACCAGGACTCCGTGCCCTACATTCTGGAGGAGTTCACGCACATGTGGGAGACGCCTTTCTCGCCCCAGGACCCGGAGTTCCCGTGCACCATCGAGCGCCCACCCGGACTCGATCCGGAGGAAGCCCGTAAGAATTTCATGTACATCGCCAACCACAACCTCAACGTCGCCGTCGAGCTGGGCGCTCTGACCGGCGGTGATGGCGCGATCCTGCTCCCTAACACGGCGCAAATCAACAACACGAACGGACAGTTTGAGACGACCGGCCAGCTCGGCGCCATGGCTCTGAACTGTTCCAGTAAGTCACTTCACTTCACATTTCCACTTCCTACCAAAAATTCAAAAACTAACCATCATGTCCAGACGACCACGGCGCTCCCCCCAACTTCCTCCTCGTCGACTACTACAACCGAGGCGACCCAGCCCCCGGCTCCGTCTTCGAAGTCGCCGCTCGCTGGAACAACGTCACTTACAACCGCCCTTGCTGCGGCGCCGAAGCGCGGAACCCGGCTTCCGTGGCAAGAGTCAGCGCTGTTGCGCTGGGTGCTGCGGTTTTGTTTGCGGTGGGAATTGCTTGGTGAGAGATATAAGATGCAAGAGACGTAGCATTGGGATAATCAAGAGATTCTAGATATGTCAAGGCGGCTGTGGAATGTACAAACACTTTCGTCACGTTGCCTAAGGGAGGGAAGGCATGCAGGGCATGTGGAATATGCATCTTTCAATGTTGGTGTTGTACATCATAACGTGGGCGTTTTTGGGTAACGGTCGGGTTTTCGTACAAGCATGTTTCGGGGCTGCACATCATTGTAATTAGCAAGGCGTTTTTGCTCTTCCAATAATTTCAATTATTCATCCTTGCCAATCTTCTTCCTCCAAATGAATTCACCGAGCACCACCTTACAGCAGCAAGAAGAAAGGACCTGCAGAAAGCATGTCGGAATGATGAAAATCTCCACCCTGACAACCACTCACCATACCGTATGCAGAGATCAGTGCCGGGAGACTGCTCTCACAACGTCTCCGGTGGTGCTTGAAGTGTGAGGTATAGGAACGACCAAAAAGACACAAACAAAAGGAAAGAAGAAGAGTCGTCAATTCCAAAACAAAGACAGTCCTGTGTTACCAAAAACCTAGAAAAAGAAGAAGTTGATATATGTCCCATTCATCTTTCCTCCACCCACAGACTACTTCGCAGCTCCCTCCGTTTTTCCCGCAATTGGCTCGCGGACAATCACGAAAGGAGGCCTGTCTGTCCGTCTGTCTAACGAGAATGAAGGATGTGAAGGAACGCGGAATACACCAGAATGGTGTACAACCCGTAGCTACGCTGAGAGCTAGGCGTGATCACTTGGCATGATCCTATAAGAAAAGAACGAAAAAGCAAAAAAGCGAGAGAGAGGCAGAGACACATGTATCTCTTTCAAAGTTACCAAATAACCCGCTCATCAGCAACGAACGACGAAAGTCCAACAGCCCAGCAGCCAAGCTGCTCAACCCCCCAAACTCCCCGAAAAACGATAAAACGGAAAACCGAACGAAAGACCACCTCAAACCCAGTCCCAACACCTCACTCACTCTCACCTTCACTCTTACTCTCTCCCTCCGCAACCTCCTCATACCACCCCCCATGCCCCCTCCAATCCACCTCCCTCACCCTCTCCAACCCCTCAACAATCTCCGCAACCCTCCCCCCAAACTCCGCAAGTCCACAAGCAGCCAAGCTCTCCTGCGCCGAGCTCGCAGCGCGCACCCGCTCCGCCGTGCTGCCGGCCGAAAGACGCATGAACACGTGCGATTTCAGGCGCTGGAAGAGGACTTTCAGGACCGGGTCGGAGAGGCGGTTGGCGCCTGCCTGCGCGAAGAAGCGCGCGGTGGTAGATGCGAGGTGGGACTTGGTGGAGGGCGGCATGTTGTGGGCGGAGGAGAGGATGGAGGTGGCTTTTTCGGCGGGGGTGGGGGTGGGTTCGTTTTCTTCGGAAGTGATGGTGGTGGTGGAGGGAGTGGGAGTGTAGGATTCGGCAGCGAGCAGGGTCCAGAGGCGCGTGGCTTCGTTTCTCCACTGGCTGCGCACGTCGCGTTTGAGGAGATTTTTGGCCGTGAGGAAGAGGGCGCCTATGACGGCTATGCGCAGCGCTTCGGCGCGGAAGCGGCGGAGACGGGCGGTGTCTAGGGCGAGGGTTTCGGGGACGTCTTCGTCTGTGAGAGGAGCGGGTGAGATGGCGAGGTCGACGAGAGCTTTGGAGTAGATCTTATCTGGGGTGGGGCGGTCTTCTGGTCGTCGGATTGATTCTGGATCGCGGCGGTCTGCCTCGGCGACAAGAAGTTTTTCTGCATTGTTCCAGAAGGCGCGGGTGCGCTCGAGTGTTATCTTGCCGGACTCGAGGTCCATGGCGAAGTGGCGCTTCTCGTAGCCGGCTGATTCGCGAATCAGAGTTGGAGCGGCGTTCATGAGCATGAAGTTGGAGTAGTCGAGAGAAAGGCTGTCGACCATGCGAAGCAAGCGGAAGAGCTTTTCGATCATGATCGACAGATCATCATCGGCGACACCTTCGATAGCGGCACTCCCTTGCAGCTCGTCTGACAGTTTCTTGACCTCTTCGTCCCGATAAGGGGCGCAGAGTTTGGGCAAGATGCCGGCCATGAAGCTGAAAAAACCGTCATAGCTGAACAAGCCAGCCTGGCATTGCTGAGCAATCTGCTCGAGGTCCAGCGTCTCGCTGATGAGATTGTACATGCTGTTCCCAGGCTTCAACATGCGGAGGAGCTTCTCTCGCAGATTTTCGGCCGCAGAGACCGTCCATACGGCGCCTTGTCCCATCTCAAAGGCGTGTTTCATGTTGTCACAGATTGACCTGTAGACTTGGTCCCTGAGCTCTGAATTCGCCTTGTCTTCTTCCAGCTTGAAGTCCTTGTCCACGGCCAGCTCATGGGTCAGGACCCGGTTTGTGGGCATAGTCGTGAACAATCTGCTGAGCTGACCAGAGCGTTGAGATGGTTCATCTTCTGGGAGCGGACTGGCTGGCACGTCGTCCTCGCTATGCTGGACGACAGCCTCAGTCTCTGGGCCAGCCTCCACACCGCGAGGACGCACTTCAGCCACTGCACGCCTCTTTGGTCGCCTCCTACGGCTCTCACGGATGGCTTTCTTTATAAGCGCATCTGCTCGGTCTCTACCGGCCAACTTTTGAATTCTGCTGAGAAGCTTGACTTGGTTGTCACGGATGCCCTGGCGGTAATCGCTGGCAACATCGCCACGCGAATCATCCTTGACCATCTGCCAGATAGCATCCAATTCAACGAAAGACGCAACCATGCCTTCGATCAGAACAGATGAATCTTGTACTCGCCAGGCAGCGAACGCAGAGGTGTATGCAGTATAAGTCTGGGATAGCGTCTCCTGTTGATTAGGATGCGGTGAGTAACTGTTCCAAGCAGCCAGACGTCCAAGGGTGAACTCAAAGCCAGCTGTAAGGTCATTCGCCTTGGATATCAAGTCTTGTTCCTGTGCACCATTCCTGTTGTTCAAAACGGCCGCCGGGTGGCCAGCCAGCATGTACGCACTGAGGAAGGTGCGAGTATTCAAAGGTGCGTTCTCATCGTTCGGTTGTTGCAGTCCAAGTTGCGTGAGGAGGTCGGTCGTCGCGGAGATCACCTTGGGATTTGCGACATACAACGTAAGCTCGTCGAAATCATCGTTCTTTATCCGTTCGGTGTTGAAGTTCAACTTCAAGAATGCATTCAAAACGGCCCTTCTCGCGCTCAGCTTCCAAGCCCTCTGGATCCGTCTTGCAGCGGTCTCTTCGTCCATGACAGCAAGATTCTCCAGATCATCCACGATGGCTTCCTCCGCGGCCTCCACAGAGACATCCTCTTCGACAACAGCCAGCTTCTTCTCCGCACTGTCCGCCCTCCTAGCTCTCCTCTCCTGCATATTCCTCTGGTATTCCGCACGCCTCTTCTCAGCCTCCGCATGACGTTCCTCCATCTCCAGTCTCGCACGCGCCTCATCCGCCAACTTCCTCTCTTTGACCTCCTCGGCAATGCGCTTTGCGCGCGCAACCTCCTCCGCGCATGCCGCCGCTACTTTGGCCAGGTATTTCTCTTTTGCGATTTGGGCTGCGAGCGCCTTCTCTTCGCTAGCGCTGATGCTACCACGAGGCGCGGCCTTTGCAAGTGCTGCTCGCAAGCGCACCTGATCAGCGTGCGCAGCGCGATCGGCTAGCCGCGCCTTGCGGCTCTCGAGGATGGAAGCGCGGCGCAAGTGCTGTGCTACGGAGTGGGATTGGATACCGGCGGGAGTGGAACTGCGACGTTGTTGAGACAGGCCGGAGCCGCGGGAGTTGACAGAGGAGAGGGAGTTGCGACGAGACGAAGTGGCCGAGGACTTGCGGCGTGAATTTGGGTAATCGCGGTAGAAGCGAGCGGCGAGGTGGGCTGGGGGAGCGTAGACCTGGTGTGCCTTGTCGGCCATGATGACGAGCGACTCCTCTTCCAGCTGCTTCTCGTGGTCGTGACTCTGCGCGGTGGGTGGCGCAGAGCCGTCGTCCGGTGCGCCCATGCTTGAGGGCTCCAAGTTGGCGATCTGTGACCTTCCGGCGTAGATATAGGCCGGAAGCGGAGGGAAAGAACGGTTGGAAATACGAAGGAATGGGTTGGATCAAGGTGTTGTATTATGTAGCGCAGTAGATATATTAGGTGAGGCCTTAGGGAACATAGGTAGGTGGTCGAGTATTGGTGGGAGGTGGGAGTGCACTTTAAGGAGAGACACGGGAAGGCGTGGTGGTGGCTGGACGAGAGAGAGGTTGCTTGGTTTGGATGACGCCGGCTGGCACATGAAAGAGGGAGGAGAGACTGGAGCTTGCTTGCTTTGGAAGGCGACGGGTTTGGATGGAATCCTGGAGAGTGTGGGGCTTAGTGTTTGTGCTTGTGTAAGCCGTATATCTATTGGTGGGAGGTGTTGTGTGAATTGACTATATGACCGTTGCGATTGCTTATATTTAACGGTGTTGAATGGGGTAGATCTATCACCGTCTTCATCACATCATCATGGCAATAGGCGAAAGCGCATGCTGATCTTTGCCTTTTGTCCTTGCCGCATGCCACTCTCTGCTGCCTTTCCCAATCCGGTCATGCGCGGCACGGACCACGATTCGTCACCATCTTATCTGACCCTCTCACTGGCCTCAGGCATACATATAGGGGTCTGTCTTGAGTGCTCCTGCACGTCTCTTCTGTAAATCAAATCAAGTGGGTGACATGTCCTTTGCTGCTCAACATCCGTCATACTGGAAGAAGGTCTAAGCTTCATGTCATTCATAGGCGTTTGCTGAGTTCTTCTATGGTCAGATTGAAGGGGGTGTATATGACAGATAGAACAGCATGGATACTTCCTCTAGGGGCACCCTCCAAACAGGCGCAGCACGAGATGTAGAGTTGCTTCTTTGCCAACATTGTAATCAGAAAGCGTTCGTCCGTCCTCCAGTTGCTTGCCAGTATAAATGAGGCGCTGACTTTCGACTTCCGTACCGGCCTTGTCCTGAATCAACCTTTTCACCTCTTCGATCGTATTCTTTCGAAGGACATCCAGAGTGATCGTTGATCTAAAACGACAAGTTAGACATGTGTTGGTGGATGGCGGCGTTCATCTGTGCTCTTTGCACCTACCCTGTCAAACTCTTAACAAATATTTGGAAGTCGGTGTGTCTTTGTGGGGCGCTCCCTGAGCAGATCGAGCGAAGCCTCGTCCCTGGCTTCACACCGTAATACCGCAACTTTCTCCCATTCATCATCACGGCATCGCCGAACCTCAACTCTTGCGACCTAAAAGATATGCCCAGACGATGCTCGATGACCTTCTTCACATCGTACACCAGAAGAGCCAAGTTGCAGGGGATCGAATGAATGTGACTGCTATTGCCTCGGACTACCTGGAAATCAGTCAGACTCAACTGCTACCATGCCAATTCACGGCAAGTCAAAACCTCACCTCCACTGTCAATTCTTCCTCTGCACGTACGGGTTCCGGCCGGCGATGATTGCTTGAATTCGAGTGAGTGAACTCGTGAGTGCTTACGAAAACCTGGACGATTCGCTTGTCATTTGTGACGTGATCGCACAACTTCTCTCCATCCTCGAGCACCCGGCCCATGAACAAGAGCAGCTGATGAGCCTTTTCGATTGAAACTGAATCATATCAGCTTTGTCAACATTGCGTCCTGTCACGCATACACTTCTCTTGCACCTTCGCTTTCACATCCGCAACAGTTGTTGATGGCGTGACTTCGAGTTGCAAGCGTTCCCGACCCTGCACTCGCAGCTCTATCGCCACGGTCGTCATTTCCTGCATCCTTGAAATACTTGTCGAGTGCAAACCGAGGCAAGGCTCGTCTGGTCTTGGTTCTTATAACTTGGTGAGATTCTCATCGCTATGTGCTTACGGCTGAGACGGGTGTGGCGTATGCAGGTAGCTGCTCGTATGACCGACGCCCCATCAAGCCTGAGTTCCATTCTCAGCCCACGCCCACGCATCAAGCCACTCGTCTGACCTTCAGCACAGACAGATAAAAAGGCGTGCTGTGTATGAGGGTTCTCCAGAGCTATCTGGTCAGCCTCACTTCCTCTCTACTTACAATCCAGCACCACCACATGCTCTTTGACTGGGCCAACACAATCTTCGAGATGTTGACGAGGCTCAAGTTCTGGCATAACGAAAAGGAGTCTACCACAGGTGGACAAGTAGCGCCATCCCCTCAGCCTGTCGGAAACGACAGCAGGGAGCAACCGGCCGCTTCATCGGTGACGACGTTCGTCACTGGCATCAACGTGGTCTATGAACCAAAAATTACCAACGAGGCAACAGTCGAGTAGGTCAATCCTCTACGAGAATCAGAATCCGCAACTGACACCTTGTAGTATCGTCTTTTCGCATGGCATCACTGGTAATCGAGAAGCGACCTGGACTGCCGAGGGAGCGATGAATCCATGGCCTGGCCAATTCCTCCCCAAAGTGCTCCCCAAAGCACGCATTTTGCTCTTTGGCTACGATGCAAGAGTCGTTTCAGTCACCGAGATGGTATCGCAGGGGACTATTAAATCACACGCGAAAAGTCTCTTGAACGCTCTTGCCAACAGCCGAGGTGAGCCTTATGAGGTAAGCATGAAGAGAGTCCTTGTCATGTCGCAACCCGCGCTGAGTCCAGGATAGAGGACAAGGCCAATCATCTTCGTGGTGCATAGTATGGGAGGTCTCGTTTGTGAAGATGTAAGTCACTCACTCCCTAATAATTCTCGTCAAGCAACTGACCATGCCGGCCCAGGCTTTGTTGCTGTCCAATGACAGACCAGAACCTCACCTGAGATCAATCTTGACCTGCACTAAAGCCATCGCGTTTCTCGGTACGCCACATGCCGGTGCCCGCGCACTGGCACAATGGGCGGCAGGGCTAGGCTCTTGTATAAACATCGTCAGGACTGTCAACAAACAGCTCTTGTCTATTCTCAAGACGAACTCGCAAGTCCTGGCTCGGATTCAAGAAAGCTTCCATACTATGGTTCTTGCACGACAACGTGAGAACTTGCCGGAGATTCAGTTCACTTGCTTCTACGAGCAGATCATGTTGCCTGTGATCGGTTATGTAAGAGGTCTTCTGGATTCCCTAACTGAGTCTACCTAACAAAGCCATAGGTCGTGGACCCGCAGTCTGCCATCTTGCCGGCCTACAACTCAATCCCAATGAACAAGACGCACATCACCATGACAAAATTTTCGGTCGACGAGGATCCGGACTACAAGTCTCTGCTTGGTGAATTGAGACGATGGTACCAAGAGCTTACGCCAGACACAAGTACGTGACACGTCGAGGCAGATTATCCAGTCGAGTCTGATCCTGGAAGATAGCCGCACCGATACCGCTACCGCGAAAACGCAAACCGCAGAATGAAAACGAGATGTTGGTTCTTCAACACGCTCAAGAGCTTCAAGTCTCCTTCGACGAAATTTTCGATCAATTCATGATTCCTATGCCCTTCAGCCTCCTGCCTTTCGACGAAGACCATCATTATCGATTCAAAAACCCCGATCCTACTCCTAACTCACCAGTCCTTTCCAACTGGCAGCGGCTCCTGCGCCTGTTCAATTATGGCGAAAGCAGCCCTGCAACGGATCATCGCCTGCGTCTAACTCCACTCGCGTTGATTCCTATACGCGACAGGAATCTTCTGGCTCTCGTGAGGACAAGTGATGTATTCCGCATCCTAGCCAGCAGAGTTTCGAGACGTCAAAAAGGCCGTTCATCCGTCCTCGTCCACAACACCCAGCTCTCAATCGTCGAGCCATACCAGCAAATACCAGTCCTGAGGCCCACCCAAGTCCAAGACGGGCATTGGGTCACATCCACCGACGTCCCAACCAGACAATGGGGTGACGCATTCACCGGGCCGGGATCTCTACCCCCCGACGTCCCGTACAACATCAACTTCGTCTGCTCCCAGCCAGGCTACGAAGCAGTGCAAATGCCAGCTCTCCTGGCTTTGCGCGAGATCCCCCGAAACAATAACGTCCTTTTCGCCGCTCACGTCATGACCTGCTACGCGCTATGGCAGTCTTTCGTCACCCTCCTGTGCGAGACGTGGGATCACGACGACACCTTTGAATGCACAGATGATGAAATCCCGCTGAAGAAATACGTCGATTCCTACGCCGAATTTGCCCAGAACCAGCGACTCAATCTCATGAATGACGATATCGACAAGACCAGAGTGGTGCACAACACCGAGAGCTTTGCGTTGACCGCGGCTTGTGTGCGTTACTTCGCCGATCCCGCACGCAAGGATATGAGTTTCGAAAACGAAGATCTGGTCAACTGCATCGGTGCCGTACATGCTCATCGTCAGGCTCAATTCGCAAGTGGGTCTGATGATGCAAGTTGGGAGCCTCCAGAAGCCCATGTTTCCAACGAGGCTCAGCTGCTAGAAGGCTGGTATGCCCGCTGGGGGACTGAGAGGACTCGATGGCTTCTGATCGTGTTGACGACAACGCTTGGAAGGAATGCCTGCGGTGTGCAGGCTTTGCCTGAGAGTTTTGACTGCTTGTTGAAGAGCCCGAACTGCTATGTTGAGTGAGACTTCGGTGGCTTCAGGTCTTGAGATCGATCGATCACACTGCTCAACACCGTCGGCCATCATGAGAATATCATGATTGATTCGATTCTTTGTGTATCCCTGAATCTGACAATCGATCTAAGCCCCACAACTCCCCGATGAATGCTCGCACATCGATGCGCGGATACTACGACGCAGAACAAATCTACATATCAGAGAAATTGGAAGAAGCACCTTTGAATCAAGAATGCCTGTTTTTAGGGCTATCTCCTCTCGCGAACATCCTCTGGCTTGATCGGAACTTTTCTTGGAACACCTCACCTCAGCTGCTCCCTCTTCCATCCCTCCTCAACCAGCACCAACGCTCTCCACTTAACAAGTCGGCAACTTCGACAACAAACCCTGAGCACCCTTGCAGTTGGCCGTAGTCGAAACCTTGTCCGACTTGCCATTGCCCTTAGTAACACCCTTGTACTCCTGGCAAACCTTCTTGCTAACACCGCAAGAGCCGCTGATCGTCGCGGTATCGCCGTAGTTGGAGTTAATTCCCACGAGATCAGAGGTGACGCCGTTGACCTTGATGTTCTGGATGACGACGTTGCGCGGTCCGCCGTTGCCCGTGCAGTCGCCGCAGCTGCGGTAGACTTTGCCGACGCTGGTGAAGGTCGCGTCCTTGATCGTGACGGTGCCGCGGCCGTTGTGCTGCACGACTTTGTCTTTAGCGCTGTTGGCTCCGCCGCCTTGCCAGAGGACGTTGCCGCTGCCGAGGGCGGAGACGGCGTCTGCGTGGTCCATGTGGTTAGTCTTGGGATACACATGGTCATGTTATGGGATGGGAGGAATCGACTCACCCTCGCAGACGTCACGGAACCAAACGTTCTTAAGCGTGCAGGAACCCTCGCAGTGGATACCCTCCAATTGGTTCTTGCCAATGATGACGTTGGAGATGGACGCGCCGTTCTTCAATATGAACACGGCGCTGTCGCTGCCGGTGTCGTCATCGGTGTTGCACTCACGGCCGCGATCGAACTCCTTGTTGCCGTAGTCGACGGAACCGGAGATCACGGAGGGCTGGGAGAGGGAGATGATCGAGCCCGAGCGAGTGGGGATGTTGAGAGTTTGGGCGGTCGAGAAGGCCGCCAGAGAGGCGAGGAGGGCGGTGGTGTAGAGCATTTTGTTCAGGTTGTTTGCGTTGCTGGCCGATCTTGTTGGTGGTCGTTGTGGCTGTTGTTGAGATGATTCTGGTGAAGGACGTCCATATTTATATGTCTTCGCTGGTATATATTTCACGCTCCTTGACTCGAGTTCTTCCTCACGCCTGGCCTAATTCGAAACGGAGGCAATGTATGTTGTCCTACCATCGAAAGCCTTCTCGACTGATATTGAGTGTGTATAGTACTTTGTAGCGGAGAAATATCCCTCCGTAACGCTTGGTGATCGCAGATCACAGACCTGTCAAGGGTTATGTCAGCCCGATTGGTGGGTCGCCGCTACACCGTTTCAGAGTGTAGTTGTGAAAGAGAGTGGCTGAGCGGGCTCGCCTAAACTATAATATACAAAGGTGCAGGGCCAAGACTTGGGGTAATGTATTTCTTACAGACTGAAATGCTGTATCACATCCTCGGTCTGAAAGTGATTCGTGGGCGTGAATACATCCGACCGTTTGTCGTGAATCTAATAGGCGCCATTTCCTGTTCTTTGTGTCGACTTGCGTCACATCTTGTAGGTCGTTGGCGCCACTGGAAAACTCGCGCTGGAAGTCTTCCTGGATCATCTGATGGACGTATCGGTGCAGTTAGCGCAGACTAGAGAATGAAGGACTTTGCGCTTGTCAGAGTCACGACTCGGGGCCAAGCGCTATGTGGTGGTTGTGACGTTCAAGATAACAGAAGGCATATTCTAGACCATTGCAGAATGCTCATGCTCACGTCGAGCCCTTCGATATTCCTCTGGGCGCACTCGGTTTTGTCAAGCGAGCTGACCATCGATCATCCCAATCATGATATCGCAAGTAAGCGAGGAGGTGAGATAGTAGAAAGCCCTAACTTGAGAGACACTATTATGTTGCGGCTGGGAAATAGCAGTTTGGTCGACCAGAAGTGCTGTCGGCAGATTATATCCGATAGGCCAAAACGATTCATTGACGGTCACCGCCATGGGGTTGGATAGACAACGACAAGTTTGCACAAAATAAGCTCGCTCCATTCACACTATCGATGCACAAATCACCTTCTAGACCGGACCAGGCACGAATCCACCTATCGCTTTGCCGGTCGATTTGGCACCCTTTGTGCCCACCTGTTTGGTCTTCGAACCATTGGCTTGAGTCGAGACATCCATGTTGTAGTCGTTCATGCCATCACTCCGCTCTCCACGCCGGCCCATAGACATCTTCGAGAATTTCTCTTTCACACCGCTCATCGCGTCGTCCATCTTCTCCTTCGCCGGCTTCCTCTTTTGCTGAAACTGCTCTTCCATCCTCCTCGCCTCTTCTTCAGGAGTCAATCCCTCTTCCCTTACCAGGCGCTCCTTTTCTGCCCGCTTCTTCCTCACTTGCGCATCCTCGTCCTGCATCCGCTCGATCTCACGCTCAACAGCGTGGTGGTCGATGTCCTCGAAGCCGCAAGCGGACATGATCTGACCAGTCATGAATCGATATTGGAAATGACTGTTGACGATAGAGCTGACGTCCACATTCTCGACACCAGGGACACGCCTAATCGGCCCCAACCCTGCTACTCCACCAATGAGATCATGCGTGCGGAAGAGGAAGGCGAGGAAGAAATCGTTGGTTGAGTAGGTGTTGACAACTCGTCCAGACACCACCGCTCGAATGCGGCGCCAGACTTTGGTGTCTCGAGAGTTTGCTGCGCCGGCTATCACGACGTTTTCGACGATTCCGAACGCCTTGCGTTTGGCAAACTCTTCCAGACAAGAAACAATCACTCTTGCGCCGATAGAGTAGCCGAGCAAAGTCACCGGCCGCTCGCCCTGGACTTTGTTACAGAGAGCGTCGGCCAGTACACGACCAGCCTTAACACTCTTCTGCAAAGCCAGGAGAAAGGGATTGTCGACCAACCTCGCCGCTCTCGCAATACCAAGCGGCCAGAGAGCTGCAGATAGTGTTGCAAAAGTCGTCTGCGAGATAGCCTGACTTTTGGCAAACCCCCAAGCAGCGCTCTGCGTATACGCACCCATCGCCTGTCCCATGTCCAGAAGTGTCTCCAGCTCCCAGCGCAACGCATAAGATTCGAACCCTTCCTTGCCAATGAACTGCCAGGGCTTCACCACATCAGCAGGCTCCGCCATCCAGCCTGATACACCTATCGCAACGCGCAAACGACGGTTATCAGCATCCTTCGTAAAAGTGGACTTGCGGACGGGTATGAACGCAAAGTCCGAAACCTCCTTGGCATAATTGCCCACCATCTCCCCAGCCATCTTGCCGCCGTAGGCGCCAAAAAGAGCTCCTATGAGAGGAGCGCTGCCAGCCATGGCGCCGAGGTAAGTGGCAACCGCGGTAGATCCTAGACCGACACCTGCCATCGCTGAGCCCACGCCCGCCGCGAGGAGAGGTGCGGCCAAGCCGCCCGTGACTCCGATGAGAGTGGCTCCCACAGCAGCGCCGGCGCCTATCATCCATCTGCGGGCGATCTTCTTGTCGTGAATTCGTTTTTTCGTTTCTTCGTCAGCATTCATGCCAGAATTGGCGGCGTGCGCAAGGCCCTGAGCAACTTTGCTTTCTTCATTGACGAGTATGACCTTGGGTAGGTTGAGATGTGATAGCAGTCGTTTGAGGAAGACTCGGGATTCAGACCAGTAATGCTCCAGTCCCAGTAGGAGTAGAAGACAACTGTGCAGGATAAGCACCCGATGTGCTTCTGGCAAGTCAGATATCGAATTGACCTTCCCTCTTCCGTCGTCATGGATATGCTGCTCCTTCATCTCAAGTCGTAGCTCATCCGTGATTCGACCCAGCGCCTGCGTAGACCAGGCATCGAAGTGCTGCAGAGACCTTATCTGCAGCTCGCGAAATCCCTCAGAATTGATCTCCTTCCTGATGGCCGTCTGATCCTTCTCCCGCTGCTGAATCTCAGAAGCTTGCTGTTTTTGCTTCCGCTTGACAATTTGCTTCTGAGCCTTGACATGCTGCTTCTCAGCTTTTTGACGCTGCTTCGTAGCCTTTTCCTTTTCTTTCAACGATACTCCAGGCTCGTTGCTCCAAGTATCTGACATCATTGGCTCATGAGATGCTTCCACGTCTTCGGAGGTCGAAGAAACATCGTCCAGGCGAATTTCGATATCGTCATTTTCTTCTTGTTCGGGTGCATTAGGAACAGTAAAGACAGACTCAATCTCATCTCTCATGCTGCTCGCAACATGCTGGATTGTTTCGATGAAGAGCTCCTCATGGCCAGCTCCAGAAAGTAAGGTGGCGAGGGATTCATCGTGATGCTGCTGGTGTTGGCGCTGCTCTTCGTGATCGCGCTTCGATCCGACCATGTTTGATTTGCGAGTTGTATTCTGCCTTGCGACCGTCCTGCCATGTTTTGTAAATTGGAGAGTGACATTCAGTGTGATGTAATTTCCAATTAAATTTATGGACAGCGAGGCGAAGTCGCTGCCGAGGAGAAAGGACCCTGGCCAATGATGATCGAACGTTGCAGCGTTGACCTATTCAGGCAGGATCTGAACAGGTCATCGCGTGGTTTTCGATTATCTTTATCTGAAACTGTGATTGTGAATTTAGATACGCATATTTAGTGTCCTGGAATGTAAGCTGGAAGATTTGTTTTGGTTTCTGATCCCAGCCGGTGAGTATCGTTAATAAATTCGTCAATGAACGCTACATCTGGAGGTACTGTAAAGTTCAGTAACATTCTCATTCATTGCCATCAAATCAAGAAAGTTCAATCAAATGATTGAGCTAGTTATGTTGGATGCATTCGGAATTCAATCATCTCGATTGACAGGAATTCCCACTCGTGTAGTCACATTTGCAATTCTTGAAAACATGGTCTGCCTCCAGACTGGCAATCAATTAGTAACGCTCCGACGAACAAGGATGGCAACCAGAGGCTAAACATCAAATGCTTACTAAGTACGCGTGAGCTATCATTTAGATCGCGCTATTTTCCACAAAGCTGCGATTCTGACGGAACGATTCACTGTCCAGCCACAGTGAAGGCTATCGCGACACCGCCCCAACGGCGGTCAATGACAAAGCTTCCCATTCCAACTATTGTTGCGATTCTCAATCGACCACATCAAGGCATCTTCCGCAAAGCCATCTCCAACTGTCCAGCCAACGCATCCGCCGTCCCATAGGACTCTACATGGCCCGAACGGTGAAAATCAAGACGCAACCCTGAATAGCACCGATCTCTATGAACCTGATTCACCGAAGTCCGTTCGAGCTTCAATTTCAAACTCCGCGCCCTGCCAGGAGAAAGATTCTTCTTCGACATCGCCAGCGCCAAGAGACCTTCATAGCAGAGTCTCGCGAAAGGGTAGGCTATGGAGAGATGGCCGTACGCCTGCAAACAGACCAGGAAGTAGAAATACCATTCGCGATCGTTGGAATCGTCTAGTGCAGCGTGCACGACGTATATCAGGCATACGTGCCAGTATGCGGAGTATCTCGATTCGGGGGTTTTCCAAACGTATAAAGCCGCTGTGCGCTTTAGCTGACTTATGGATGCGGCGAAGATGCTGTCCACTCCGCATTGGCCGAAGCTAGGGGCTTGGATGAATAAGTTTTGACCTGTCCAAGGGCGCATGAGGAATGAGACGATACAGTGATACCATGCGCTGAGGTTCCGTTAGCAATAGATCTCCAGCAATCGGGTGGAAGGGAAGGGCCATTTCCTTCAAGACTCACTGTAGCAAGAGCACGTGATGCGGGCTGTGGTCGCTGCGCACACATTCTGCCGGAAGGTCCTCAGCCCATTTCAGCAAGGTAAGAAAAGTCAGTCTCGCCGCCTCCCACGGCACCGCTTTGTACTCTGATCGACCGGCACTAATCCAAAGCCCAAGAGACTCTTCCACCACGAGCCACAGCTTGCAAGCCGATGTGAAAGTCTTCCCAGTGTTTGAAGGGAGATCTAGCCCTGATGATCCTGGGATTGGTATCGAGGTAGGGGGCTTCGGAAGTGGCTTTTGATAGAAAAATGCGATAACACTTGTTCTGTCAGCTGATTCTTCAGGGTGCAAGTACTCAGACATACGATGCTGATACGTAGAAACCCCACGCGACATGAGCCGCAAATCTTCTCTCATCGTCACAATTGAATCGCGCAACCAAATCCGTGTCGTAGCGCTCATTTGAGACGTCATGCTGTAGTCCCATTCGTGCTGCCATCTGGCAGCAGGCGTATTCAAAACTCTGGCCCTCGATGTCAAGACCTTGAGTTGTGCAAGCAAAGGCGAGCAATTGCAGGGCAGCAAGTGATGTCAAGGAATCCGATTGCTCATCTTGCCATACGCGCTTCGCCTCGATAAGGAAGGCAAGACTGAAGGAAGCCATAGACTGCTCCAGAAACGTGTATGGTTGCTGTGATGACTATTAGCATGACCGAGACTTACAGTAGACTCGATTGGCATATACCGTGGCATAGCATAACAACGCGTTCGCAAGCATTGGCGAGCAGAAGCTGTGGCGTTTGTTGACCAAGTCATCTATAAAGAGAGTCTCATCGAACAGAGGCATCGTTGAATGCTCGGTTTCCAAGTAAAGCATTATCGCCGCGGTAGCATGGTCGTTGGATATCCTAACGTCGGTCCAGTACCCTATGTCGAGCCCAAAGAGACGAGACTTCTGTGAGGCATCTGGAGGAGATAGACAGTTCGGCCGCCAAAATGCAAGTTTCCGTCTATTGCGGATTAGTGTACGCCAGAACGCGGCAAGAGCGGTCAAACTTACTCTACAATAGAATCTAGTGGTGATGTTTTGGAATCTAGAATTACCTCCGCCACCGCCTGTGGATCCTCAAAAGGTATAATGGCCGGATATGACTTTGGATGTTGCAAGAACAAGTCGCTGACCCTGTCAAAGTCCGTGAAGTGTATTGACGCAGGAGAAGGACTCCGACCTGAACAAGGTGTCCCCCAGGGCACAATGTCGAACGAATCCGATCCTGTCGACTTGTCTTCGACAAGGCTAACTTCTGGGCGTGTCTTGTGTTTCTCGAGAAGGGCAGAATGCAGCTCCGAGAGAGAACTTCGCAACATCGAGATTTCCTTTCGCAGTTCCTGGTTCTCACGTCGCAGCGCACCCTGTCTCGTCTCCTGCGAGTTCCTGGTCGAATAAGTACATTGAGCATCGCGCTTCGCGCACGGGGTGCAACGAGGCCGTGCTGCATCGCACTATAGCAATGACATTAGTCCTGCATCATGCCATCGCTTCTGATACCGTGAGCAGACATACTGAGATCTTTCGAGCCCGGCAGAGGTTACAAGCTGCTCGCACCGCTGACCGTTTCTGTACTGACTGCACCTTCTGTTTTGACTGCGGTGAGCCCTGCTTTTCGGCATTTGCGTTTGGCGGGGCGGGTGGCATTGTGGGACCGCCGTGGATGGAACGTCTTCAGAGATGGAAATGATGTGAATCGACAGAAGGGGAGATGGGAGCTGTTTCCGTGTCTGATGGAAGCGGGAGCTTACATCAGGAGTGGGACGCCACCTGCGCACAGGTTGCTCCCAAAGCCAGATCACTGCATGTATCGTGGCATCGTGGACGTCGAGGTATCACCATCGAGATTTTGATAGATTGACACGCATGTGTCTGGTTGGGAGATGTGATCAGACCGGTGCCCCCGCATGCTACGTGATATGCTAGCCTTTCATGTACTGTATACGTCTCTTTTCCTCTTTCCACAACATTGATTCTGCCAGAAGGTCAAAGCGACGCCGAGGCATGTACGCTCGAGCCGCCGCGACGCCACACGCACTCGGGCCAAAAGCCCCTTTGGGTTGCGATCTTGATATTTCGCAACGCAGGCTTTGGCATCGAATTTCGAGTTCCCCGGATCCTCGCGCTCCAGCTTGCGGAGACAGCGCCGGCGGGGTACGGCATTTGTGTCTTTGCCATGCGGACCCAGCACCGCAAGGGCATTATTCTGCGCTGGCATGCGGTGTTCCCCCCAATTGCTTAGTGGACAACCCTCGACAGTCGGGCGATGAACGAAATCGCTCGCATGTGCGGATTTGTTTGCTCCTCTCGTGGCACAGTGGAAGATCTGGAATAACTCAACGATCGAATGATACGACTGAGCGGTCCAGAACGCAAGTATTGTAATTCGCAAAACGATTCTTTACCAGTATATGAATTTTCTATAACAAGTAGCGATCATGTCATTAACCATCATCTATACCCCTCTACGCACTCTTTCTCCCTCCCCCAACCCTCAAGCCAACCCATCTAATACCCCGGCGTATTCAAAGCCAAACCCATCAAGCACCCACCAATCAGGCCCGCGATAAGGATCGTCATGACCCACGAGAAGAACAACAGACCGACACGCTGCCAGTTGACAGCCTTGAAAGTGCCATTGCAGAGACCCACACCGACGGTCGCGCCCGTGATGCACATGCTCGTCGACACGGGCAGCGAGTACTGCGAGAAGATGAGGATGGTGATGGCGGCGCCCATTTCCATGGAAGAGCCGCGCGAGGGGGAGTGGTAGGTGATTTTGTTGCCCATGACTGTTTGTTGGAGGAGAGTTAGTGAGCTGCGCTTTGATTTGAGGGACTTGTGTGTTGGACCAAGAGGGTTACTTACCTCTCATGATGTTATAACCGTAAGTGATGAAACCGAAGCAGATCGTCAAAGCGATGACGGCGATCTGCCAGAGGGGAACGGGAGCTTTGGAACCGACCGTCTCGCCCGTGGACCAAGCCGTGTACATGGCGGCCCAGACGCCCACGGCGTTTCCGACGTCGTTGGCGCCGTGCGCAAAGGACGCCGTGCAAGCGGTAATGATCTGAACGAAAGAGTAGAGGTACTCGACTTCGTTAGAGTATTTGGGAGCGTGCGCGTACACGCGGTCCATGCGGCGGCCTTCAGGGGTTCCGAGGACGCCGACCTGGGCGCGGTGGATGTCGTAGGACATGCCGTAGAGGGCGCCGACGACGATCTGGGCTGGGATGCGCACGAGGGTGGCTTTGAGGTTGTGGATTTCGTAGATGGAGCCGGCTCCGAGTTGGTTGTTGTGGAGGGTGCGCATGGCCCAGCCCAAGGGACCTTTCTGTTGTCTGAGCTCTTCGTGGTGTTGCTCGCGAGCCTGGGCAAGAAGAAGGCGGTAGGCCTCGCGAGGGTTCTCGTGCAGAGGGGCTTGGACGGGGTCGGAGGCAGCGTCGACGTCGACGGTCGAGATCTCCTTGGTGTCAGCGTCAGAGAGCGTAGGCTCGGCCTTTGCATCCGGGCGTTTGATGTCGCTGGTGTGTTGGACGACGGCATAGTTGGGGACCTGGGCAAACTCGGCATCGGCTGGTGCTGGCTTCTTGAACAGCAGAGGTCCCTGGATGACGTCCCAGATGTTGACGGTGTAGTCCTTCTTGATCACCTTGGCGTGAACGAAGGGGACGAAGAACAAGGCGGAGACAACGAACAGACCGAAACCGACACCGAGGGTCACGGCTGCAATGTACCAAGCAGGCTTGTCAGCAAGACCCAGTCTCGGCGAACCCTTATAGACGACCGACAGGGTACAGATCGTTCCAGCAATGAGGAAGAAGAAAGGTGATGTCCAGACAGCCCAAGGGACAGGATCCTTGCGAACGTGAACGACCAACTTGACCAGCATGAAGATAACCGATCCGAAGATTCCGGACGCAATCGGGGCCATGCAGAGTCCGGCGAAGATAGCTCCCAGTCCAGATCCATCGTTCCATCCCCACTGCACGTTGCTAGCGCCGACAGCAGCAACACCAACACCGGCGATGGAGGAGACCAAAGAGTAAGTCGAGGAGACGTGAGCTGAATGACGAGTACACCACATGACCCAGGTAGCGGCACCAGCAGAAGCGCATGCGAATGCCAGAAGTTGCACACCAGCATTGCCGTTGAAGGCTTCGATGGGGA
Organism: Cladosporium sp. IMV 00045; assembly: GCA_001931905.2. NCBI lineage: Eukaryota > Fungi > Ascomycota > Dothideomycetes > Cladosporiales > Cladosporiaceae > Cladosporium > Cladosporium sp. IMV 00045. Next base: position 102,629 of record MSJI02000707.1, on the reverse strand, counting down.
TGATTCCGTTCTTGATCGTAGAGGCGGTCCTGGCGCCAACAGTGAGGGCTCCGGTCAATTCAAAAATGAGACACAGAACCATAGCCTGTTGGTAGGTAACGGAGCGTGAAGAGACGCTCGTGGCCCAGGCGTTGGCGACATCGTCTGTGACGGATCGTTAGAAACCTTGATTCGATCAGAGTATTCAGTCAGTCGATCGAACGTACTGGCACCGTTGTTGTAGGCCTCGAGCAAGGCAAAGAACGTGCCGATGGCGAAGACATATGTGTAATCGTTCAGCATGATTGCAATGCAAGCCTTGGGCAACAAGAGAAAGCGGCTGGGTCGAGGTTGATCGAGGAGCAGTCAATCCAGTCGCTTCAGCCGGCCACGACGAGAAGATATACCCAGTCGACCAGCAGCGCTAGTGGCAGTGCAGCATCTAGCCTTCTCGAAGACACGGCGAAAGCCATGAGGGAATTGATTCCACGATGCCCTTGAAGCCTAAGCTATCAACTGTCTTGGACAGGCGTCTTGGCTGTGGCCTTTGGGGATCTTTGCAACGAATGGTTGCCAGTCAAGAACGTGTAACCGAGCCTTGGCCCTTGGCTTCACATGCAAGTAGGGCCGTTCCAGAAGAGCGATGCGAGCTTGTCTGGCCGGCTTGCACGTCTTCGCATAGATCTTATTTGCGAGGACGTGGGGGGAGATCTGGAGATGAAGCTGAGGTGCGAGTCAAGCGTTGATGTTGGCGACATTGCAATTATTTCAACGCGACAAAAGCCAGCATGGATAAAAGTCGAAATCACTGTCGTCGAGAGCGAAGGGCGGTAATATTATTGCCGTGGCTTTTGCCCTCGCACAGCATGCTTTTGTCCGTCGAGAGCATCTGTCGCTGAGTGAGGGAGCACGTGGGGAGGTACGGCCATTGGATTGGAGCTGAATTAGAGCCTCCCTACTAAAGTGATAGGCCTCCCAATCGGCCACATCTTCCGCCATCACCTTGCTATACTCGTCCTCGTAATAAAAATCCTTAAACTCCACCCAAAAGTCCGGTACTACTTTCCAAATCTTTCGTTGTCTGGAAAATAATAATACTAAGTTCTAGAGCAACGTCCTCTTAGTAGTAGTAACCTTACTTTAATAGAAAGGGGAATCCGCTAGCTAGCTTCTTAGGAGTGCTATTATAAATACGGAGGGCAGCATTACGCTAGTTACTAGTCTAGCGCGTCGTATCATCGCGAATTACGCCGGCCTCGAATAGAATAAATTTATAGAATAGCGTCTCGCGGTCGAGGTCGCCGAGACGGACTACCTCCTTACCGTCGTCGCTAGCGTAGGGGCTTACTACCGTTATTCTATTACCGATACGTCCGAACACGCCCGGGATAGCCGTAATCGCGCGATCGAAGTATTCGTAGAAGAGTCTCTTAGTCGTTAGGCTACCCTTTAAGTAGAATAGCTTCGCGCGCTAGCCGACCTCCTTAAAATTATGAGTCTTCTTATAGTAAGATTCTTTAAGGGGTTATCTTATCCGGGTAGAAGTTAAAGGTAATATTTGCCGCCTAGCAAATCTACTTTCGGGCTTTAAGGTACTTAAAAACGGTATCGAGTTCTTCTCCCGTTTTTACTAGCGGTTTACCCTAGCGCGGGATATTATCGTCGTTACGTTTCATACTAGCGAGCGTACTAGGGTAACTAGTTAAGTAGAAACGGTATGCCGCTTTAAAGATATTAAGCCGTCGAGTAAGTAGCTATTAATAATATACTAGTATTATATCGGCGTAAGTATACTAAAGATATAGAGTCGATATATCTATCTACGAAAGGTACCTAGAATTAATAAGCCGATAGACGGAAAGTTACGCTTATCGCAATACGATACGAAGATAACGTACTAATATTTCCGAATAGCACGACGCTAATTATCCGCATAATACTATATACTATAGAACGAAACGCTAATACCGACGCTAAATTGCCGGTTAGTTAGATAAAGAGACTAGAGGCTATAGAGATACTAGCGAGACCGACGATACTAAATTCGCTAGATATACTAAGCGCGTAGAAGAACGGGTCGAGTAAAAGATTAACTAAGAGTACCCGTAAGTAACGGTAACGCGAGGCCTCCTTTACCCTCCGGGTAATAAATAGAAGATTTACTAAAGCCCGCGACATTAGATAAGACCTCCCCGCCTCGTATCGCCGTAAGGAATCGAGCGAGTCGGCTCGGAGAGTCTAGTAGCAGGTTAAGGGAATAAGTAGTTAGAAGCTAGTATATACCGAAGACGAGTATATTCCGCGGGTTGCGCCTACCGCCCTCGACGCTTCTACCGCATTCTAGTTAACTTTCTAAGCCGCGCCGAACGAGATTATCCTGGAAATCATTTAGTATATAGTCTAGCTAGACCTCGAAATCCTATAGTTCGATATCTCTTCGCCTAACGATTCGTCCGCGGTAGGCCCGCCTATTCGGGTATACCTTAAACGTCTTACCGTATCTAGCGTTTACTAAGACGCGGAGTAGGAATACCTTATATTATTAACTTCGATATCTAGGCTTTATAACGCCTAAGAGTAGTATCTAAACTCTAGTACTAGATATATCCTATCGGTCGTAATCGGGCAACTTTAGTTAGCAAATATAGCATAGCTACATTTCGATCTAGGTCGGTTTAGAGGCGTTAGGGGCGATATTAGATTTAACCTATAAGCCTACTACGATCGATTATAAGCTCTTTTCCCGTAGTAGGATGATTTCTATACGTAAGTATGCTAGATATATTCTTAATTAGACTATATCTCATATAGATATAGCGCCTCGAAACATAGTAGAGCTGAAACGTATTATGCCTCTAATAGATATATACCCTATATATAATAAACTTCTCGTATCTAGGTTCTAGGCGTATACTATAGGATTCCCTATACTATATTAGGATTTACGCTATCGAATTTTCAAGATAATTCTTTTATATAGTAATAAAACTAGCCTACTACGACTTACGGACATTTCGAATATAGCGTAAGTACTTAGACCCTATCTACATTTCGTCCGAGAACTTACTACCGTCGCTATACTCTCTCCTACTATAGACGTTATCCTTACTCTAGATATTTCGCTAAATAATTCCTCGCTCCTATTAGTCGATACGTAGTTCTAGGCTAGTAGTACCTATATTCGTTCGCTTACTATTAATATACTTAACCCCGAGGATTATTACCCTTATAAAATAGACGACTTCGGATAGTTACTTTACTAGAAATATAAATAGATCGAGCTAATTATATCTGCGTCTATTCGCTACCTAACTCCTAGATATAGCGACTTTATACGAGGGATTATTTCTATCGTGCGTAACGTAAAGACAGCTCGTCTAAATAATAAACGCAAACTATAGGACCGCCTATATAGATTTATAATAAACTAGAGATAAGAGGGTAAAGACGTAAACTTTGCTAGGAAATTATAGGGCCCTACTTAGCTTAACGTTAAGGTATATCGTAAACGCTTAAGGGTGCTTATATCTAATGTAAGTCTAATCGCCGATATACGTATAAGCGCTCTAAGGTTATAAGGAGTGATACGGAAAATTTAGAGTGTTCGTAGACTTTATAAGCCGCGAAGTCGAACTTCTAGTAGGAGCGCTATATGTAGTTTCCTTATATATAGAACCCCGAACCTTAACTTTAACCTTACTACCCTATTATCACTTATTTATAACTATGCGCCCCTTTTTTTCATTTCTATTATTTTATATAACTACGTTAATTAGTATTAAACTCTACTCCTACTTACTATTAACGCCTTTACGTTTATACTTTCGCATTATTTCTACTCTCGCTCGAAATAGTCGTATAATAGGTACGATAGGATCCGTTATATTAGCGTCCCACCTAAGAAGAGTATATACTACTATACCGTATCGCCGACTATATTAAGAGCGGTAAACTATAGCACCCGCCGCAAATATAGCCTAACGATATACGAGATTACTAGTATACCTATAGACACGAGTTTATATTTAGATATAAGCCCCTAGACGATAAATAGGCTACGTATTATACTTAGTAGTACTAGAGGAAGAAGGGTATACCTACGCACGTCGAAGAAGGTTCGTATCTATACCTCGTTCTAGTCTTCGCCTACTAACGATATATCTAGACCTCGTATATAACCCTCTACCCGCGACGGATACCTCTACTACGCAACCTAACCCTTTAATAACCTCCGTTACTTATTCTAATCTTGCCTCCTATATAGACGTAATATATTCTCCTAGGAGTTAAACTACTACTAATCCCTAAAAGAGATAGAGACTCGATAAATAGAATACTTAAGCAATTCATTCCTCGGGGCCTAGTATTATGCTATATAATATCGAGTATACTACGGAGTCCGCGTAAGATAGTTAACTGCCTTAACCGCCGCTATATCTACCGCCGTATAAAGATACTAAATTCATCGACATATATTACCTACGGATAAGGACGACTTTATACTATTTATAGATAACTACTATACCTAGCCTTCGCCGGCGCCCCGGGATGTCCTATAGTCCGGTTTACTTTTTATAGCCCCTCCTATACCGTAGCGCGACGATAGGCAATCATCTCGTCTGCCGTTAGTCGAGGGCGGTAGCCTCGAGTAGATACTACCGCAACTACTACTCTATAAACACCGGTAGCTTTCTCTCTCGTAGCTACTCGAGTGCGGTAGCGTTAGCTAGCCGCCGACGCCGCTATCCTCCCGTCTTTACTACTACCCTCCTCCCCCGCCGCCGGTAGAGAGTAGTAGCGTCGAGTAGATACCGGCGCCGCTATCCTCCCGTCTTTACTATCCGTTTCCTCCCCCGCCGCCGGCGGAGAGTAGTAGCGTCGAGTAGATACCGGCGCCGCTATCCTCCTATCTTTACTATCCGTTTCCTCCCCCGCCGCCGGCGGAGAGTAGTAGTATCGAGTAGATACCGGCGCCGCTATCCTCTAATCCTCGCTATTAGACTCTTCTCCCGCGACCGGCGGAGAGTAGTAGCGTCGAGCAGATACCGGCGCCGCTATCCTCCTATCCTCGCTATTAGACTCTTCTCCCGCGACCGTACTAGACCCGTAACCGTTACTAGGTACTAGCGCCGCTAGGAGACACCCGTACGAGACTTATAAAGGGATCTATTAGATAAACCTGTTTTAATTATAGAGTAATCAAATCGGCTAGGGGTAAAAATTAGTTTATCGGTTTTCGACTATATTATCTCTATTATAATCGCTACCGGAGAGTAGCTAATACTAAACGTTTATTCGCTCCTATATAGAAGTTATATAATACTAGAAGCGTCGGACTATATAGCGATAGATATATTATTTATAGAAAAAAAAAGGAGGTACTAGGACTAGAAGGGGAACCTAATTATTAACTCTATCTCGGGTATTAGTATAGATAGACTTATCGGTCTAAAGAGGCGGCCCGAGTTACTCTTTTATAGGAGTACTATAATAATCTAAAAGTGTTCTTTAAGAATTATCCTCTCGATACGGCGCACGAAACTATTCTTAAGCAAACTATAACTACTATAAAAGGTATAAAACGTACGACTCCCGTATAGATTCCATATATAGCTTAAATAGACGTAGTCTCATTCTATCGATATCCCGCCTATCTCGCCTTCTAGAGCTATAAGTAAGGAGGGTATACCGATTTAATTAATAGCGAAAGCGTGCTTATAGGGGTTCTTAATATACCTAAGTAAGGCTTTAGTTACTACCTTGCTAGGTACTACTATTAGGGCCCTAGTCTCGATAACTTAGCTAATTACGTCCTTAAAAGTCATTAATCCGCGGATAGATATACGTACGACTTAGTATATAGATATCCGTTTCGCTAGCGTAACTGCATATATTAATATATCGAATTCTAAGGTCGCGGTTACTTGCTATTAAAAATAGGGCAAATAGACTATACTCGATATACTTTCTAGTACTACGTCCTACTCGGCTATACCCTTACCTACTACTATAGAATGATATTCGCTACGCCGGAGCTTCTTTAACTTTACCGACGAAGTTATACTACTAGTCTACCGGTTACGTACGGCCTATTACTCTACTCGTAGTAGGGATAAATTTTAGGTAAAATTAATAATATTAAATTCGACGACGAAGATAGCTAGTATTCGTAGTATAGAATAGCGCGCTCCTAAGTACTTAAGCCTTTAGAGCGGATCCCTAAGGAATCGTTTAATAGATTCCTCTATATAACTACCTAGCTATAGTCGATTTACATTACACGTTTTAGTTAAAAGCGTAAGCCCTTAGACTACTTTTCCGATAGTCTCTCTAATTAGACTAGATAATATATAAGGAATTTCGGCCTCGAGGCTATACCGCTTTTTCTCCTTATTAACTCGCCGTCTAAATTCTTCCCTATAGTTCTATCTTATCCGCTATCGAAGCTTTTACTTTCCATTTTATCGGATCCGAAACGGGATAACCGCGAAATAAAGGGTTTACGCTTCTCTTCTATCTATTTTACTATCGGAATAGCCGGACTCGTCGATCGACTTTACGAACGATTCCCGTATTAAAGGCATTATATCGTAAGTTATTTAGACGGGCTTACTTATTATCTAAAGCTATTATATGTCTTCCTTCTATTAATTCCGTCGGTATAGTACGACCTTAAGTTCTAAGACGTCGAACTATAGAAAACACGTACCGTTATAGGTAAAGAAATGTTTTAACTATATATATAAAGCACGAAAGATATAAATCTAGATATCGCCCTAACGGGCGAGGTCCGCTACGCGTCGTAGTTTCGATTCGAGAGTCGGGGCTTTACGAATACTATCTTAGACTTTTTAGATAACCCTAATAGTTTTACGGTACGGGAGTACCGTATAGTCCTATAGATATTATAGAGATTATAGTAGGGTAAGGATAGCTAGATACCTTAGTACCGGATAGACATAAATAGGCATATCGGTAACGAAGCGATTATCGACGATAATCGCCTAGATCCCTTAGAGAGAAGTCTAAGTACTACGATAAGGATAGATATGCTTTCGATAGTAAGAGATACGCGAAGAGTCGTACCGGGCAACTAATTCGTTTTCTTACTTACTTTGTTATAAGATAATTAAACTCGCTATTAGATTATAATTAATATCTGATTATATTAAGATAGCTTCTATAGTTATATATATATTGTCTTATCCGATACCTTTTACTATTATACCCGTTAATAAAGACTATACTCTTAGATAACGACTATAAATCTATTCGTAAAATTAGCGATCTATTACGGTAGCAAGATTTATAATAATAGTACTATGCGCCCCGGACCGATAATAGCTTTCGTTTAATATAGGAAGAGGCGCCGTAGTTAATTATGCAAACTTAATTCGATCGCAATCACGACTATATCGTAAGCGGATTATCTACTACTTAATTTTAATACTCGGCGAGTAGCGACTAGCGCCGCTTACATTATATAATAATAATAGTAAGTAGTATAGCTAGATAGAGTCTAGATACTTAAAGCGATAGATAAGTTATATTAAACTATTTTCGTATAGGTTAACTCGTTAAAGACTTATTACCTATCTACGTATACCGACTAGTAACGCGGTAAAGCGCGACCCCGATAACTCCGAAGCCCCTTCTAATTAAGAGTAGAAGTCTATAGCTAGGGCGACTCTATATACTATTACTATAAGATATAGATAGAGAAGCATCTTAGATATTCTCGCGTAACGTATTCTTATTCTCGATAGAATAAACGAAATACTTCTAATAAGTCTAATCTATATCTACCGTAGTAGAAAAGGTATAGAGCCGCTACTATAGGATTATTACCGAAGACGGGTAAGCCGCAGTCTGCGATAAGATTCTAGTAACCCGAGAAAAGGAACGAAATTCTATAGTAAGACTATCGAGGAGTAGGTACTACTCTCCGTTCTAGACTAGCGACGCTCTACGCGTATCGAACGGATCGAAGAGATAGACTTTAGGGAAAACGTCGGCGCTTATAAAGATATAAACGATATATTAAGCTTAGTTAATAGTACGGCGTCTATACTAAAGAGGTAAGGGCCGTAGTTAAGGATAGGTTTACCTATAGTAGTTTTCGGCTCGATAATTAACCCTACTCGTTAAAGGAGGATAAAATAAAGGAGGAGGAAGAGAAGTAATATAATAGATAGAAAAAAGTAAGTATAAGACAACGATTTAAGATGCTAGAGTTAATATACGAGATACGTAAAAAAAAAAACCTCGGTAAAAAAAAAAAAAAAAAGAAAAAAAAAGAACTCTAGTATCTTAAGTACGTTAATAATAGAGATAAAGATTAGGATAGAAATTATGAATTATAAGTTCGATTATAAGTTACATGTCAGTTACTCATTATTATTTATATCTATAGTTAGGAAATATAAATAAACGCATAATTATAAGATAAATTATGAGTTACAACCTAAGTATACGGGAATAGTATTACGTTCTTAGTCGCGAGCGTGAATTACGAGTTTTATTATAGGCTAATTATGAGTCGCATTACAAGTATCGAATTCTTAAGCTAGAAAGTCTCGTTAGCTACCTTTAGTAGAGGCACGGCGAACGACTAACGCGCTCTACTACTTACCGCTACGCTTACGATAGGTATAATACTATAGCTTTATTAACTAAATAATTATGCTAGAGAGAGATATTTAATACGAGATTATTATTATTTAAGAGCCGAATACGTAATAGTAGCATTCTAAATAAACTAATTACTCCTTTTCGGGAAGTTAAATATTATATCCTCTAGATAGTCTCTTAAAATGCCCTTATCCGCCGAACTAAAACACTATACGAATGCTATAGATAACTTACTTAACGTGTACTAAGTAGGCTTTCAGATAAATGGAAAATACTCGAGGTCCTCTACCTCCGTCCTAGTTTCCTAATCGAGATATAGACTAGTGAATTAAGGTATTAATACGGGCTCTCCGTAACCGCGCCTAAAGTCGTCTTCGATCCTAGCCGCGCGCTAGAGTAAGTTAAGGTTATCCTAACCTATATCTTTATCCTCGAAGCTATAGCGCCTAAGCTATACTATCGCCGTATTATATATAATGTTCCTTACCTCTACCGCCTTACGGAATGCGTTTTTATACTAATAGGTAACGTAGATAGTCCGGGGCGGGAGGCCGGTAAAGCTAAAGTTCTCTTCTATCCGGACGGTTACGTAGAGTAGACGAGTAGGCGGTAGGGTATAGATATCGCTAGCGTGGATCTATATAAGGAACCCGACTCTAATTAACTTTACTATCTTAGGCTCGATTGTTTAGGTAAGCGGATAGATTATACTATTAGCCTATCGCTTATTAGTATCGAGTAGCGGCGTGCTACTTCGCGAGGAACTCACTATATCTCCTACGTCGTATATAATTCTACTCCTAAGCTCCTCGCTAAAGGCTTATAGTAGGGTATACTTATCTGCGTGCCCGTTAGTATTAGTAACGCTTATACTAGTAGATTTCCCTTAGGCGTATACTAAGTATATATAGGGTATTATTAGTCTTAGGATATAGGTAAGTAGGCTACCGCTAGCGGTATTATTATTATACGCGGGTAGTATTAGGTAGGAGTATAGTCGTACGGTAGTAATGTTATTCTAAGTGCGTATACGTAACGCGGGTAGAATTTATTAAGAGGCGCTTATCTCGTGATTATTATGCTTAGCTAGGTCTTTATTCGACTAGCCTTAAGTCGGGGGTCGAGTCGAGCTTAATATATATATCTATATGTAACATTTTAGTGATAGTTAATTATATTACCCGTAGCTCAGAGTTATAGCTTAAGTCGGGGGTTAAGTCGAGCGTTATCTTCTAGTATTTTATCCGAAGTTATAGTAACGATTATTGTTTCGCGACTTGTCGCTTATTTAGCACTATAAGGTTTATACGGTTTATAGCCTATAGAATACTAATCGAACGGCCTATTATCTAGCCTCTTATGTAATTATAAATGCTATACCGCGAGCATACTATAATACGCGCATAACGAGAGCCTTCTATTACTACGCGCTCGAGTTACTACTCTCTACATTCCTTCTTATCCTATACTTAATATATATCGCGAGACTATAAGAGGACCCTTATATATTACTAAGTCTTACTAACTCGAGCGTGTATTATATTACCCGTTTTTAGCTTCACTAAATTTAGAACGTTAAGGTTAACGATATGCTGCGCGCGGGAAAGAAAGACGAATAGAACCGCGACGTAGTAAGCGCTCTTTAGAGTAGATAGGTAGTATTCTATACTCCCGATTTATTGTCTTCGAAGACTTATCTTAACGACCCCTATAGTAAAGATACGAAGGTTGCTAGATCTATTATGCTCGATACGGTTTACTTACTAGTTATGTGGGACGAGTATTATACGGCGAAAAAACCAGATACGAAGCTCTACCTACTCTTACGGAAGATCCGCGGTCGCCCGCCTATTATAGCTATAAGCGCTACTCTAATAATGAAGACCGAAGACCTTACTACGATCTCTATAAGTGCCTTCGGTAAATACTTTAGAACGTATATCAGAAAACTAACGGACTATAACTTCCGCTCTAGAGACAAAAACGGTAAGAAGCTCCTTAAGTGGCGGGACTAGGTGCCTGAGCATCGACGCACTTAACTCTAGAGCATGTCTTTTATTGATATGAGCCAGCATATCAGTCACATAGATAATACCACCTGCAAGCTCACTATGAAATCTTCGGCCCATTAGGTCGACGACGGCGTGGCTCCGGGCGACGAATAAGATGTAGCAAGGATCAATCGAAAAAAGCTAAACGAGGCGCTGGAGTCGCTTGAGTTGAAAGAGGTAGTTCAGGCAGTCTGTCGAGTTTTGATTCATACTTGGTTGCAAGGTAATCGAGGTATGGAATGGCAACCTAATGCATCGAAGCCAGCCGAGCCCGCTCTCGATATGCCGCCACATTCGCATTTCGATGTTATCTACTAGCTGCCTCGTAAATACACCAACGAGAGGAAGTTGCAAGTCGACCGCTCGACTGTTTTATATAGCGGCGTGAAGAAGTTGTGGCAGAAAGATTTACGCAACGATACTAGAAAAGCCTTCTTTGAGGCCCACGAAAAGTGGCGTGTACTTCTACTCTGGCCTGCATTACACGAGTGGTCGGCGCTCGATAACCGCCTAAACGACGAGCTCGGCAATTTCGATTCTAACGTGTGTATAGAGTTGATGAAGAAGCCTGAGGGCACCTATCTTTGGATGTACATGGACGAGGTGATGGCGGACAGCACTACCCAGCTGATCATTCGCATGATCCGCCGCATTCGTGAACAGAATAATGTCTTCGGCAAGCCTAGGAAGATGCTCATCTCATCTTTCAAGCTGTTTAATGCACTGATGATGCACTTTATCCTGCTGAAGATGGCGGAAGACGAAACCAACGCGACGATCAAGAGCGAGGATGATTGGGTTTTCATACGGTTTTTCAAACAGAACAAGAAAGACCACTCTGATTTGCTAGAAGAGTTCAAAAGCAACAACGACGGTCCTGGCATTCTCAACGCGGTTGCATCACAAGTCAGTATCGGACTGTCGTTACAGCCGGCAGACGTGGTTTTGGTGATCGACGGTGCGTTTGGCCCGAATCAGGTCAAACAAACTACCGGCAGGGTTTCGAGGGCGTCGAATGTCCAGAAGGCACCTGTCACCGATAGCTATCGCATTGTTGTCACCACGAATTTTGGGTGCAACATTTCGGATTGGTTGCGCGCGCGAGAGTTCAACCGGGCATTCTTCTGCGAGCAGATTGAGAAGTCTAGGAAAGATTTGCAGCGCGAGTTGGGTGACAGTGAGGTGATTCATGTCTCAGACGACGAGGAGGAAATGGCTGATGGGTGAGGAACCGTTGGTATGGGGTCTGATAGAGTATAGCTAGTCTTGATAATCACGTAGTTCCATCTTCATCCATGCAGTGTAGCAGATCCAATATGGACACATTGGTGATATGTGGCAAAGAAACCCACTACAAGGAATGGAACATGCCATAATGTGGCATACATTTATGGAATCGCGCGCGAGGAACATCCCGGCAGTTCCAAATTCACCTCGTCTAGTTGTACATGTCCCAATCCCCGTGACTGCAGCACGTTTACGAGCCTTGTACACGCGCGCGCCAAACAACAGTCACAAAGGTGGAGTGCAACTTTATTTCTGATCCCAACGTCAAGCATTGGAACGAGGAAGACGCGACAGCGGAGACGATCTGCTCTCAAATCACGAGATTGTCACAACCCTGTCAGATTCTGACGGGTCCACAATTGGGCTGCTCGGCCAAACAGCGACTTTAGCATGCTCTCGAATAATGCCACTGAGCCTAAACAGCCAATCAACCAGAACAACACACATGAGGCCCAGCTCACGATCCAAACACCTTCGACTCCTTCATCAGAAACCTCGTATGAGCGAGGTAGCGGTGCAATGAACTGTGAGAATGGCTGTGTGTCTGAGGATTGCCTTTGTCCGATGGTGCTGTCGTCTCTCCTGAGGGCGCCGCGGACTCGCTCGTCCGCTTCGCTGCGCGTACCTTCGACGCGTATTCGTCATCGTCGTCTTCGTCCATGGCGATTGGCGGTAATGGGGGGGGGGCCATCCATAGCTTGCTATGAATTCTGTGGTCCAGATGTGCCTTCTGGCGTCTCTTGAGCGTCAAATCCTATAACACCAGCATTTCTGCCCTGCATCGACTTTCGCGCGCCTTCTCCCTTCACTCTTGCCCGTACTCGTGTGCTCGGCGCCTCTCCAAGTGGTTGCATGTGCTCAAGAACTCCATAAGGGGCACCGCCGTGGTCCTCGAAACTGGGCTTGGTAGCGAGAGGGCTCGACCCAGCCGTCCAGAGTGTTGTTCATGCCTCTTGCTTTACTCTTCTCTTTTTCTTGCCCTCGTGAGGGTGTTCCGGAAGCACAGTTGTCTCTGGTTATGCGCGCATCGCGGTGGTCGTCGGGAGGCCGAGGTAGGCTTGTAATTTGAGTCGCGCGCGTATCGGCTTGCGGTGGTGCGCCTGTACTGCCTTTCCATTGACTGGTGAATCAGGAACGTGTGCGACTTCGGTAGTGTCGGTGGATCCCTTTGTAACTGGCGAAGGCATGGCGCCGTTGTTCTTGAGGTGGTGGTCGATCACTTCTTTTTGGGCCGCCTGCTCGCCCTCCTTCTCTTTATCTAGCGAATTTCGGGCGGACATGCGCGGTTTCTTGACTTCTGTATCATCGTTAAGTAACACCTCTCGCATTGTCAGTCTTGGGCTGATCATGGATGGCAGAGAGGCTATGAGCTCTTAAGCGCTTGAGCGTATGTTTGTCGCTACGAGGCGGCATGGTTGCGAATAGACGACGAAGCGCCAGATGCAGTTTTGCTCTGATCAAATTGCGTTGTTGATAGGTGATATTGTCCAGGGATGCGATAGCGACAGAACAAGAATGCGCGAATCGCGGATTGAGAGGGTGAGGTTGAGCTGCCTAGCTCCCTCCTCGCAGCCGATATGCAAGTGGAACGCTCATCACCTCCAGAGTTTCCTTCCTTGCGTATGGTATGGAGCGACCGCCATCGTAGAAGTTCTGCCAGTCCTGACCCTACACTTCAAATCACCTTCACTTCGCAACCCCGACATTTGGACTACTTCGCCTCATTGCTCCTTCCTGCTTGCCGACGTCGCATCGAATTCACGCGCGTGGCACATTTGTTACGCAACAACATCCCACTTCACCTCGCTTCGTTACACCATCCGCGACGCAACATGCCCACCCGCCTCGTGCACGCGCGCGCGCGACTTCCGACAGACACAATGGCGGACAGTGATCCCATCTCAGACTACACATTGGCCAAGAGGAGAAGGATCGATCAAACAAAAAAGCCGCGGAACGAGGAAGACGACAGCGGAGACGATCTGTTCTCGGAGCACGACACTATCGCAACCCTGCCAGTCTCTGGTGGCACCCAGCGTCCACAAATGGGATACTCGACCAAGCAGCCCCACCCAAACGACGCAGCCAATCACCCAGAACAACAGCAATAACAACATGCGACCCAACCTACACAACCCCTCAGACGTGCAAGTGGGACGCTCATCGCCTCCTGCAGCGCAACCATCGCCAATCAAGCAGGCGCCTTTTGCGAAGCAGAGAAGTTTCCTCGCAAGCGCAATGGCCCCGCCTGGAATGATCTTCCGCAAGCCTACGAACGTCCAAGCGAAGCCGCAACCGATCGCCTAGACGATAGCGACGAGGACCCCGTGGTCCACCACAGCTCTGACGACGATGAGGAAACGCAAGGTCTGACATCGAACATCCGCCAGCCAACAAGACCGGTCGCCCTGTAGCAACCGACATCATTATAACTGGCGTCGCTTCAAATCGACGACGAGGAAGTGGATGGAGCGGTACCTTACCGAAATTGTCGCTTGATACGACGCAGTCGCCCCTCCGCGAACTACAAGCTTGTGTCTCGCCCACCACGCACACGTGCGCTCGCTCCGCTCCACCTGGGCACGTCCGCCCCGAACTCCTCTAACTAACTCTCTTTCAACCTCTCCCCTTCCGAACCACCCCTCGGACCCCTCCTCGTCCTCCTCTGATGTTCCTCGACATCACCCACCTTCTCGCGCAGCCATATCGACGGCTACCGCGAACGGTAATCAGTCCGCAAAGGCCAACAGTCTTCGGGCAAGCAGCACTTCAAGCCTGGTCCTAGTGGAAAGGCGCTCGACGGCGCGCGTAAGCAGGTCGATAGCCCTATTGATAGTCAGAACATGTCAGTTGCCTCAATGACCTTCAGTACCATTTACACAGTCAATCACTGCTGTCCTCCTACCAAACTCACGTCGCCTGTTTCGCCCCGCCGACACATCCTCTTTGTCCCCAACTACGGATCCACCAAAGCTTATGCACACCGATCCCAAATTTGAGACCAGCGGCGACAACGACAATGCTATCAACTTCCTAAAACTACATCCACGAATCGCCACCATAACGGCTGAGTGCGACGCTCGCCAACAAAAAGCGAGTGTCGTAGTCAGTAGCTACGGAGGGTGAGGCTGAAGCTGAATACCTGGGGCTCAACACTCAGTTTGAGGGTCAATCCGCAGCCTGGCAGCACCATGAGACGGCACTGGATTTCTTTCGCCGCCTTCCCAAAGATGAAGCAGCTACTACTCGCCTTGGTCTCTAGCTCTGGGTTGAAATTCATATAGTGAAGCAGCAGTGGACGAGGTACGGCACTTTAAACACTTTCTTGGAGGAATGTTCCCGCTACTTGCGGCCTTGATTAAACAACGAGCGATCATCGAGCAAGGGCAATGCAGTCGGCACGATTACTAGAGAGATGGTCCCTACCGTGACCAGCGCCAAATCGATCTATTCAACGCTGCAACCAGAAACGGGGCGACTTCTATCGAGTGGTTGCTCTCTCTCAAATCCGAAGATCTCGTGTTGGGATTTATGAGAATAGGAGCGACGATAGCTGCACTGACCGAGAACCTGAGAGAAGCAGTCGGCACGATTACTAGAGAGATGGTCCCTACCGTGACCAGCTCCAAATCGATCTACTCAACGCTTCGCAAAACAGTCGGCACGGCTACCAGAAAGACGGGTCCCTACCGTGACCAGCTCCAAATCGATCTACCGGACGCTGCAACCAGGAACGGAGCCACTTCTAGCAGGTGGATGCTCTTTCATAACCCCGGAGATATCGTGTTGGTGGCTTGTGAGAACATGAGCGACGATAGCTGCATCGACTGATAGCGCGAGAGAGGCACACTGAGCATCTGAATGCTACAAGGCATGACTTGCACTTGAAGAGGTTATATAAACATTGATCGTCGTGACGTCCTTCTCCCCTCTCCTTTTTCTTCTTTTTCTTCCCCTTGTACTTATTCTTCCCAAGTATTCTGTATGGCGACACTATGATGGCCCAAATTTGAAGAATATGTGCTCCTACGCCCGAGCAGAGTACCGCCGCTGCTCCGCCGCCGCCGTCGTCGTCGTCGTCGCGTTGAGACATTCGTATGAACAGAAGCGATGATAGCTACACTGGCTACAAGCATAAGAGGCAGATGATACACTCCCATTTGTAATGGCAACTCTTGGGCAGGCGAAACCCGAAGAGTACGTACTCTTATGTCGCATCGCCGACTACATTAAGAACGATAACAATGACGCGACCCGGGTCGCACGCGAGAATGGAGGCACAAACGGTCTTCGACTCATAAACAGACTGCTACTGCCGCCGCAGCTGCTTCGTGGTCGTCGTTGACATGTTGAGGGATTTTTGGAAACATGGACGAGGGTAGCTGCACTGACTGAGAGCGTGGAAAGGTAGACTGAGACCCCAAATGCTTATCAAATGGTGATGCTTTGTTTGGTTGTGGCTGTTCCTTCAAACCAACGATGCACGATTGACGACTGCATTTCAAGCTTCACACGCTATCGAACTCTAATCCCCTAACTAATCATTCAAGCAAGAAACCATCGCACCCCCGTCACCACTATTACAAATTTCACTCTCCCCACAAAAGCATACCTACTATCATCTCATCCCCCAATAACTCACTCATCCTTTCGCCCAATTTCACCTGCCCATCTCCTCAACTCCTTTCTGCATTCTTTCGCGAAAGGATCACAACCTCTCTCTATTGTCCCCTCTACTGCCTTCGCTACTTTGCCAGCCTCATCTTCTAGCGGAGAGACAACGATATCGTTGGAGATGTGCTGTATTTTATGTACGGATTTGCCTAGCATGCGTGCCGCAGGAAGTGGTCGCTGATGATCCCCTGCAGCGTCGTGTTTGTGAACTCATCGAAGGCATCGAGCTGCTAAGAAACCAGACCCTTGTCGCAGAAGAAGGCTTCGATCACCTGCCAAAAGTCATCCGAAGTGATAGAATCATCGTCGTACTCTTCCATGTCCATGCCCTCCTCGACGATGTCCCCGTTGGTGTAGGTAGCCATGCTGGGCGAGTGTGTAGCAACCGGTGCGAGGGTCCAGATGTCCTTATTGCCGCGAAGGTTTGCTGTAGATGCGTGCTGAGAACGTGTACCCCGCCGGCGTCAAGCGGCGCCAGGAGGGGTCTTGATGCTGAAGGTTGGTCGCGGGGTCGTGTAGTTTAGTGGGCGAGTGGGGGAGTGGTATGTGGGGATGTGGCGGGAGTGGGTTCGGGGTGGGGGTGAGGTTACAGGTTTTGGACGTTAGCGTGGTGTTATTGATGATGGTCCTCGATGGTTGTGGTGGCGGTGTCGATGGACATACCATAGAGTTCGGTGGTCGGGCTGATTTCGGTGGTCGTGCTAGTAGTGGCGAAGACGTCGTTGTTGTTGATGGTGGTAGAGTCGGTATGCTGCGATGGATACTCGGGCGAGGTCGAGGGAAGCGTCTAAGAGCCTGTTGTCTGGCGGTTGATGCTAGCTAGCGATCAATAGGCGCGGTAGCTTTCGAGTGCTTGTCGCTCGCCCTGGCCGTCACCGTGGTTACGGCTTTTGACATTGTGGGACCATCTCCTTCCATCGACCGCGCGAAAGGTTTCATCAAAACTGGTCTCTTTAAGACAGACGAAGTCGATCTCGGCACCGGCGTTGGAGTCTTTAGTGGCGTCGTGAGTCGTCTCTTGCTGATGCTACCACCATCGCCGTAGCCAGATTCGGCGATGCTCTCATCGCGCTTGCGCTTAGGTGTTGATGAAATATCAACACTGGGCTCGAGGGGTGATTTTGTTGGGGCCTGGATAGGAGAGCAAGGGGCTATTTGAGGAAGTCGATGACTTCTGGCTCCATGGCGATGGAAGAAACAATGAGTGTGATGGGTGCGATGATTGCCGGTGAAATGTGTACAGGAAGGTGATAACGAAAAACGGTCTTGTCGAGATGCAAATTCGTTAAACAGAGAAGGGGCAGTAAGATTGCTATTTTTGAAAGAGCTGCGCGTCTGATTCATGGTGGTTGGCAGATAAGGCTGGAGCTGGCTGAAGGAAGATGTAGATGGAACAATCACCGAGGAGAGCATAAGCAGACTGGCGCCAAGTCGTTGTTAGCATCCTCTATGCAGTAGGTGAGGATCCCAAACATGTTGGATTGTGCACTGGTGACCAGCATGTTGGCGGTTTGTTCGTCTGCAAGCTGAATGATTGCGCTGAGGAGGTCCAGACTGGTGATCAAGAAATCCTTGTCAGGCTGATCGAAGACTGAATTTCTCTCACCTTGAAGACCCTCTTCGACATTCTAGCGCGTAGCTCATGCCGGCACTGGGCGTGCCTGCCGCCTTCGCCAGCCTTCGAGTCCGTGAGCGTTTTGGTAGGTGGTGGGTGGTGTTGTTCGCGGTAGAAGGGAGTACTGTGCCTCCCCGCGTTTTTCAAGCAAGCCCTCCACCGCGGAGTCCACCCTCCGACACCAAGAAAACAACCAAGACCACCGTCTAAGAGGACGCCCCCTCACCCCCGCGAAAATACCACAAAGGTTACCACCACCTAGGGATGTTAATCTCCAGTCAACAATCGACCTTCGATTGTTAAGGTAATTTCACTGTCGAATACTCGATTGTCGACTGGACACGTGAGAGTCTAAACTAATTAGCAACGTAGAGGCCTTAGGTAGCCAGTCCCGTGATGCCTGATCGAATGCCGACCACGTCGAAGGTTTGTCGATTCAACATTTCTATTACCACCAAGAAAGTTCCCGCCGCTAAGAAGGCCACCACCAAGGCCGCTGCCCAATTCACCACCGCAAAGGCTACATCCGAGAAGGCACCTGCAGCCAAGGCCAATACCAGCAAGAAGGCCGCCCCGAAGAAGGCTGCTGCGAAGAAATAAGCTCGCCAGCTTAGTTTCTGATTCTTCGCATCCCCTTACTTTCCCTCATCGCCGACGCCTGTAGCGGAGTCTTGGACGGCGCAAGTCACGGCGTACTAGAGGCTTGCATGCGTGACTGTGATACTAGAATGATCCGGGTACTCTTCGGACAAGCACATGACGATGGGGTTTGACTGTTTTCTGATCTTTTCTGCACTACGACACAGTTTCATGTCGCGGGTCGCTCAGTGGACACCTCGACAGGTCATCTACGCATGGGTTCCTGGTCATTAGTAGGGTCGTGCTCGGTCCAAGATCATACTGGAGATGAGAAGAAGAAGGATTGGACGAATGTTTGATGTTTTTTACACCTGGTCACATGCACTCGAGCATGCGGAGGCTCAATATGCCTCTCTCACGCTCTCGGCTGGTGTAGCTATCCTCACACCCGTTCTTCAACTCAATAAGGCGAACCTGCTATCGGTTAATAGCCAAGACTCGATGGGCCCATCGAGATGGATGGGGACGATGCAGTCCCTCGCGATCCCTCCGAGGCAGGAAGTTCTGTCGGGGCAGAGGATGACATATCCTTGGCGACGGCGGTGCTGGACCCTGTTGAGGGCCTGACAGACACAAGCGACGGCCAAGGCGAGCCAGGAAAAGCGTACATGAACGACAGTCAAGGCGAGCCAGATCCAGCGGGCATGAGCGCCAGCTAACGCTAGTTAGGTCCAGTAGAAGTGAAGGACAGTAGGAGGAAGCGGCACTGAAACCACTGCTGAAGCGCGAGGCCCCGTCGACGGGCCCGCCGGGAGGTTCGTCTACGCCCGGAGTGAACACTGGACGGATCAGGAACAGCGGCAAGCCTTACAAGGGCTTCTCAGGCCGCAAGTGGAGCATCTTCAAGTCCAAGCTACACAGACTCAAGACTCGCGGCCCTAAGGAGGGAAGCCCTTATCGCAGCAGTCGCTGCACGGCCTTCAACAAATCGACGATCGCTTCAGCCACCCGGCATCCTCGCCAAAAATAGGTGAGAATGCCGGGTGGCTTTGCAGAATCATGTTTTCGTCTGATTTCAACCATGTCGTCGGTATACGCCGTCTCAGCATTGTTGTCAGTGTTTTTGGTGACTTGGTGGTTTGAAGGCCTGTTTGTTCATAGTATTTGAGTTCTTGGCGTCTGAACATGTGTATTTAAACATCAACCGTTGTCCTATCCTTCCCATCCTTCTTCTTCACCACCGTGTAGCAGTGCACGAGGACCGTGGTGGTCCCCGTGCACATGCTGCTCATGTTCAACTGCTGCTGCCGTTGCTGCTATAGCATCGTCGTCGTTGTCACGTTAATTGTAAGAACAGCCGTGGGGATAGCTGCACAGGCCGAGGGCGTGAGAGACCACCAGAGGCTCCGGGCGACGATCTTGGTATCTGATCAAGTGTATTAAACCGTCAATCTTCGTCCTACCCTTCTGATCCTTCAAGGCCATATGTCTGGGGTTCTGGTGTGAGGGCGCCGAAGCTCACAACCCATATGCTCCTTATTTTCAGCTGCTGCTCCCGCCGCTGCAGCATTGTCGCCATCGATCAATGCTTTTATAAGAACAGAAGCGACGATAGTTGCACCAACCGAGAGCATGTGAGAGGGGCATATCGAGCCTCCGCAGGCTCGTGATGCTCTGAAAGATGATCTTGACATCTGGACAAGTGTATTTGAACATCAATCTTCGTCGTCTTTCCTATCCTTCTTCTTTATCGAGTTGGCGATAATTCACACTACACTCAAGTGGTCCGGACCACGTTGATAACGTCCGTACGGCAGTGCTGCGGTTGCTGTAACATCGTCGTCGTCGTCGCGTTGATTGTAAGAACGAACGTGAGGAAAGCTGCACCGGCCGTCAGTGTGACAGCGCTGCAGCTGCTGTAGCATTGTCGTCGTCGTCGTCGCGTTGATTGTAAGAACAGACGTGAGGAAAGCTGCGCCGTCCGAGAGTGTTAGAGAGGCATATCGAACCTCCGTATGCTCGTGATGCTCTGATCGACAATTTTGGCATCTGAACAAATGCATTCAAACATTAATCTTCCTCTTATCCTTCTGATCCCTTAAGGCAATGCTCTTGATGTTCAGCCGCTATTGCTGCTATGTCGTTATCGCCGTCGTGTTGATTATAAGAACATGAGCGACGATGGCTGCACCGGCCGAGAGCGTGGGAGGCCATTGAAGGCTCTGAGTGACACTCTTGATATCTGAATAGGTGTATCCAAACACCAACCTTCGTCATCCTTCTTATCCTGCTTCTTCTTCTTCTTCTTCTTCTTCTTCATCATTGCCGCGCCACAGGGCATGGTGATCGCGAATGATGTCCGTGTGCGCGTAGTATGCTCCGTAGGCTATTGCTTCTGTTGCAACAATAACATCATCGCTATCATGTTGATGCTTTTATAAGAACAAGAGCGACGATAGCTGTACTGGCTATCTCAATTCAAGATCTGGAGCCTCTTATTGCTAAAGCGATGACCCCTTTGCGAGGCCTCTTATGCTTGTTTCTTAAGGCACCAGCTACTAAGAGGCGTTGAAGCAAGCATACTCGTCTTATTAGCCAAGTTGGTAGCCATCTGCTACTAGATTTGAAGCCCGTTATAGGCGGCTTAGCACTGCATCACCGCCTTCGAGCTCCGTAGCCATGCCTCCTATCTTTTCAACGACCAATCGCTGGATAGGCCACGGGAGTTCCTCCATCCGATGTCAATCTAGAGCATAAGGATACTGCTTAATCCACCATTTTGATGTCGTAATAGCTGATCGTTCATCCTGTGTTTAGTCAACTTCCCGCACGCGCATTACAACTCCGATTAGGGTATACGACTGCTCTATTTGACACTTCTATTAATGCTTTAGGCTACGATGGTAGCCTTCGGGTGGACTAGTGCTTTTGACCTGTATAAGAAGAGGGATATAAGAGCATGGATATAGCCCCATAGCTATGCACGCTCCCTAATATTCCTATCAAAGTGAGAGACCTGCTTTGCAATAGCTGCCTCGTTGATTTAACAGCTAAGAAGCGGTTGAAAAATGCAACATCGAGAGATTGCTGGCAGTTAGTCGCAGTATATCGATGCAAAGCTATCTTCAAATGCTTTAAGACCTCCCTATGATCGTCTGCTTTGTGGTATCAACCTAATGCACGCTGCCAGTGTATGTAACAGAGCAGATGCGTGGTCTCCTGCTCGCCAACCCCAGGATTTCTGGAAGTAGTAGCCACAGCGGCCTGGTCAGCTGCTGAATCGTCGGTCATCGAGTATTGAGGTATCCAGGGCTCCGGATCGTTTAATATGCCTCTTGTCATGTTCTTGAAAGTTAGTAGACACTCTATAATGATGGCTCCGCGTTCCCGTTAAGATAACATGTACGCAGTAAACCTCCAAACTGCTCCCATAATTGTGAACAGTCGCCAGCCGTGGTAATTAGTGTCATGTGAGGCATCCATCAAGGCTAGTCATCTACCGTGCCTGCGAGCATCTCAAGGCCTTGTCGCACCCCCTGATCGACGCGTCGATTGTCGCCCTCGCTGGAGGCATCTCAACTAATGCGAGCACCACCAAGGAGGCCTTCGAAGCAGCAAGTGGTCCAGGACGATAGGGACAAGGACGTCTTGAATGTTGCTAAAGCAGGCTGCCAGCTGCGTGTGCAAACTTGCACGTCGATCGTCAACAAAGACAAAATCAACGCCACGCCATGCCTCGCTAGATGTCATTAAAAAGGCTCCTGTATCACCCTCATCACCTCAGCCGTACCTGTATCACGCTCCGTGGACCGTAGTCTGCCAAAAGAAGCCAATCCACGAGGCTAGCCGTCAGTTTGATGCGGCGCATCCACAAGCAACCCTTCCTTCAAGACTGCGATTATCACTATAAGCGGACTCGCGTCACTGGTGGCCTCATGAGCTGCGCCAAGAGTGACTGAATACCTGGTAATCTTGACGGTAATGAGGGCATCAATGATCGCTTAAGGGAATAGCAGGTCGAGAAGCGTAGGGACGGTAGTTGAGAACACTACTACACTTAAAATTCTGCCGGTTTTGTCAGGTAAGCCTGACAAACCCCTTACCTGACAAATTCCTTACCTGACAAATTCCTTACCTGACAAAACCCTTACCTGACAGATTCCTTACCTGACAAATGCCTTACCTGATAAAGTCCTTACCTGCCAGATCCCTTACCTAACAAATTCCTTACCTGACAAAACCCTTACCTGATAGATTCCTTACCTAACAAATTCCTTACCTAATAAAACCCTTACCTAACAGATTCCTTACCTAATAAAGTCCTTACCTGCTAGATCCCTTACCTAATAAATCCCTTACCTAATAAACCCCTTACCTAATAAACCCCTTACCTAATAAAGTCCTTACCTAATAGATTCCTTACCTAATAGATTCCTTACCTAATAAAGTCCTTACCTAATAGATTCCTTACCTACTAAATCCCTTACCTAATAAAACCCTTACCTAATAAAACCCTTAGTTAATAGATCTCTTACCTAATAAAACCTTTACCTAATAAATCCTTTACTTAATAAACTCTTTACCTAATAAATTCCTTACTTAATAGATCTCTTACCTAATAAATTTTTTACTTAAAATATTATCTAATATTAAAAATATTTAGTATATAAAATTACTACTAGATATAGTCTATAGTAAATATTATATATAGTAGATGTAGTATCTAGTATTTATAATCTATAGTATTTATAATCTATAGTAAGTATAATTTATAGTAAGTATAGTTTCTAATATATAGAATTAATAGTAATTTTAATATATAATAGATATTTTACTTAGTATATATAATTTCTAGTATATATAGTATATAGTAGATATAGTATCTATTAAATATATTATCTAGTATATATATTCTTTAGTAGATATAGTTTATAGTAAATATAATATCTCGTATATATAGTTTATATTAGATATAGTATCTAGTATATATAATCTTTACTAGATATAGTTTATAGTAAATATAATGTCTTATATATATAGATTATAGTAAATATAATAACTAGTATATATACTTTATAGTATATAGAATATATAGTAGATCTATTCTTTAGTAGATATCTTTTATAATAAATATAATATCTAGTAGATAGAGTATCTAGTATATGTAATCTTAAGTAGATATTTTCTTTAGTAAATATAATAAATACTAGGTATAGTTTATAGTAAATATTAGATATACTATATATAGTTTCTAGTAAATGTATTCTTTATTAGATATAGTTTATAGTATATATAACTTCTAGTAGGTATAATTACTAGTAGTAATAATTACTTCTAGATATAATATTAAGTATATATAACTTCTAGTAGGTATAATTATTAATAGTAATAATTACTTCTAGATATAATATTAAGTATATATAACTTCTAGCAGGTATAATTACTAGTAAGTATAATTATTAGTAAGTATAAATTGTTTTAAGTATAACTGCTAGTAGCTATGTTTGCTTCTATATATAGTATTTAGTATATATAGCTTCTAGTAAGTATAATTACTAGTAAGTATTAATATTAGTAGGTATAATCATTGATAGGTATAGCTACTAGTATATATATTTTCTCTCTAAAGTTTTACTTAACTCTTATTAGTGTAACTTCATAATAATGTAGGACTCTATACTATATTATATAGATATTTCACTCCTTGTCTCATTCTTAGCTACTGTAGTAGAGCCAAGAATGAATACTACAAGGCCCTCATTAAGGTTCAATGCGAGTCTAAGATATGTGGAAAGTAGGAGGCACAACTTGCAGTGTATTTAGCATGTCTCTAACGCATACAGGAATCACTCGAGTATCTCCTTGATTAAGGTAGGAAAAATGGGCATCGGTCTTTGACTGTCAAAGTACGGTAATTAACACAAAGCGACGACTCCCATTTGGCTTCTACCTAGTCGATGCGCATGTTGACTTAGATTCTTCGATGGTGCCCTTCGCCAATTTCATTGTACGTCTTAATTACGCTTATGTTTGAATACGAAAGCGCTTGGTCTCAGTCGGACTGTTCTTCTTCCAACCGTTCTAGTGCCGAATGCAGACAGAGACTGGGCGCGGCTGCGGCGACTCGCCTTGGTTGATGTGGCTGAGCCTCTTAGGATAGCTTGCATGTTGGAGGCTAACTGGCGGTTTTCGGTGGCTTTTCCGCGAGGTTTACTAGTAGCGGCCAGGTTCTTGCTGCTACAGGCGAGAAGAGCCTCTTCCTGCTCGCAGCGGTGGCATTAACCGCGCGTATAGTCTGTCAGGTCGCTTTCGCCTTAGGGGCCGCACGCTATCATGAAATCAGCATACTGCTTTTCGATAAGGGAGTAAGTGCGACGACTTACTGTACCACTAGGCACTCGCCGGATCCATAGCTGCCTTGGCCTGGTGAGCCTCTACCGCGTTGCGGGCATAGCGCTTATCGATGTCTTTTCGGCTAGTTTGAGAAGTCTGCCGGTCACGTCGGCATTAAGTAAAGATCATGTTATGGGTGTTGTTGCCCAGGTCATCGTTTATGACTTAGACGCGTTCATGACATATGCGCGAGTCTCGTCGTCCGGCATCTATCTGGTAGTGGTCGCTAATCAGTCGTGGAGACTGATGGTATGTGTCTAGATGGTACGGGAAAGGAAAAATTGGACGGCAGACGAATCGAGCGAGTCTTAGCGGGGGGCGCTCTCGATGGAATGATGAATGCACGCTTCTTGGCCGAACCGTTTTTCTCGCTATTGACAGTCTTGCCCTGCGGAGTTGGGTGACCGTTAGTATTGCCAGCGGATACTGCAATCGAGTCGAGATCCATATCCTCGACACTCCCAGCGACGGCGTTAGTGTTGCCCTTAACCGCAGTGCTGGTGACAATGGTGATATGAAGGTCAACTTCCTCGGCGGACGCTTTAGCGTCGGCGTCTTCGTCCTCGTCGTCGTCCTCGCTCGACTGCTAATAGGATTTGGCAATACTCTTGGAGCAGCGAGACAGCGACAAACGAGGCGCGACCGAGGCGTTGCTAGCGGTGACCATCTCACGTTCGTCGTTAGGGTCTTCCTTAGGCATGTCACTTCTCTCGTCGCTAGAAGATTTGGTGGTGTGTTTGCGTTTAGCGCTGTGGGATGGGGTGGCGTTATTAGTATTGTTGACAGACCTGCGAACCGTCGTCGGCGTCTTGCTACTGGTCGGAGTTTTGGCGACAACCACCTTGCGCGGCGTGGGCTTCGGAGTGCCACCGCCACTAGAGGTCTTCTTCTTAAGCTTGTCAATGTGTTCTTTGATGGCTTTAACGCTGAAGGCTTGTCAGCTTTGTCTGGAAGATTGACGAGAGATATCTCATTAAGCTGTAGTTGGCGTAGGAGGTTCTTGATTTACGCGGGGGTTTGTCGATTTGGAGTTTAGGGTAGAGAGAACCAGAGGGTTACACGACAATCGTTTGCTATCTAGGAAGTGAGCGTGTTCGGGTAGAGAGACGGTTGGCCACGGGATGTATCCCTCTTTCTCACATCCCTTAGCCTCGCGGTCGGTCGCAGTGTGACCTTGAAGCAGGTATCAGATCCCTCATCCGGTTCAATTGAGGATGAAGACGCGGTTAGCCTTATAAGCGATGTGATATTTCTTCTTACTTTCCTTCTAGTAAGCACGATGGGTATCAGGTCACTAATCTGGACAGTCGGCCTCGTGGTGACTGGTGTTGCCACGAGCGCCGGAGGCGGCCAGGCTCGTTGTAGTTGTAAGCTTATGGCATGGGCCGGAGCGTTGCAGTTGTAGCATAGGCCGGAAGTAGCTAGGCTCGCTGTACAATACACGTGCTAGACTCTTGCCTTGCGCCCGGAGTGCCACCTCCATACTTGGCTGATTCTTGCGAGCCACGGGATTGTCGACAGTCGACAGTCGACAGAAGAAGTGGACTGACTGTCCATCTCGAATTCAATTCCAGTTCTCTCGGTGTCGCATCTTCGAGCGAGTGCGTTCATTCTTGATGGCGCGCGCGAGGACATGGTTAACCGAACGGTGTCAGAGATTCGCCGTTAGCTTGGTGTCCTTAAGGATCCAGGCCGTATACGTTGTTGCGCACTTATATTGTTGTCTGCAAACGAAGCACTTCGGTTCATTGGGTTGTGATGTTACATCAAAGATGATAGATGACCGGTGCCTATGGCAGATGGCATACGTTTTTTTTTTTTTTTTTTTTTTTTTTTGACCAGATTTGCGGTAGACTTGAGATCGTCCAGGTGGGACCACACGAGGGCCTTATCCCCATCGAGCGCAGCACGATATCTCTCATTGTCTAAGAGCGTCCTAAGATTGTTCGCAGTTGATCCGCGAACTGTAAGAAAGGTTCGAGATGGCTCATGTCGCGCTTAATGGTAGTGATGAGGTCGAAGATCGCATCGCCGTCCGTCGGGGCCCGAGCAGAGGTACGCAGCCGCTCACCGGCATCGGCGCTGAGATTTGGCTCAAGGTATCTGTCGGCGGTGAGAAGAGTTTTAGTAGGCCTCTCAGGTCGTAGATGAAACAAAAGATGATAGACCAGTTTAACGAGCACATCCAGGTATGCCGTTTGCTTCACTCTTCTCCTTGTCTTGCCCTTCCTTCTCTTACCCCGCGAGGATGTTCTAGAAGCACTGTTGTCTCTCGTGGTGTGCGCATCGCGGCGGCCGCCTTTTGTTTTGCTCTTCTCTTTCTTAGCCTCGTGAGGGTGTTTCGGAAGCACTGTTGTCTTTCGTGGTGCGCGCATCGCAGCGGCCGTCGGAAGGCATATTGTCGGTACTTAGAGTGCAAGAACAGACGCCGCTTTATTAACCTCATTAGCGCGATTCATCCTTCTTACAATGTTCGGTGCACACTATACCTACCTAGGGCGATGCTTAGCTTATCCGAGACCGGAATTCGAAATGCATGTCTCAAAGTTCTGTGTATCATAGCCACAAGATCAGAATGGAGCACATACCCTGCTCAACATGTCGAAGTCTAACGACCCACAGTCGCATTTCCAAAAGCTTTTCTTAGCCACACCTGCTTGATACCGCAGGGGGGGGGGGTCGGAATAGGTCTATAGCATATCCGTTAGAGGTTGTAGCTAGCCTCCCACTAGACCTCCTGCGATCTATGGATGATATATGTGTTCCAGCTACTCCGCTAGAGGTCCGCAGTGGCAGGCAAATCCCTTAGGCGAGTAGATACGATAGGCCTCGTAGGCGATCGAGCAGATGAAGGACGAGGAAGTGGGAATTTGATCTTATGATTAGCGAAAACGCCTATAGACAGGATGCGATTATAGGGAGATGCAGAGGGAGCAGCAGGAAGAAGGTAGAGGATAAGGAGGTGGTGGTAGAGAAAGTGAAGAGGATTAGAGGAACAGTATACGGTGCGTAGCCGGCATTTGTTTTCGCTAGTGAATGTGTCGAGATCGTATTCACAGGTTATGGTGGCAAATAGCACCCTAACAGTAGAATCGCCTGGATAAAGCATGACACAACAGCCATAGCAGTCACTGAGGCACATAGCGACTGCCTGATAAGAAGAGGACCATTGTGCGTACGGTAATGGCGTCGCAGCGACCCGCATTCTCCTATGTGTGGTGGCAGTCGCTACCTAGAAGCCGAGAAGGAGGCACGTGGAAGGAAACGTCAATGTACCTGATGTGTGGCAGCTAGTTTGTAACTGAACTCATCAACTCATAATCTACTGCACATGACTGAACCCGTCAACTCGTAATCTACTGCATATGACTGAGCTCATCAACTCATAATGTACTCATACTAGGATTAACATCCTGTTCCTAGGGCATGTGACACGTCCCTCGGGACCTCAACTCATAATATCTTCACAATTGTCCGGAGCAGTTTGCGAAATATCCAGGTGGATCTGCTCTTGCGGAGGGCCCCGGCGGCTTAGGAGCAGCGGGGCATCGGCGCCAAAGAAGAAGTGAGGCGTGACAGTGATATGATGGCCTTGGTGACCTCATGTTGGTGCTGATGGCCACAGATAGGCCATACTGGCCTCAGCAACACTTCGTACAGCTCGGTTTGGGTTAATGTCTTGGATTGTGATTGGGGCATGAGCGATACTCACAATCCCATCGCGAGCATAAACCAAATGCTGAATCGCTTTGAGATGTCTATTCAGCGACCAATTGAGGCACCTCTTACAGTTCGTGGTTGGTGCAACTAATCCGACCTCGTTGTGAAGACTGCGGAGCCTCTTGTGCCCGTGGAGCCTCCTATATCGGCAGCTATACAGGCTCCGGAGACACTCCGGATCAATATTGATGGCCTCACGATGAATAGTGAGGCTGATCACGATGCTACGGTGCTTATCCTTCACCAGCTCCACGAGAGCCTTATCTATAAGGGCCCCCAGTCACCATATAGGCGGCGCAGGTTCAAATCCGTACAATTCCGGTCCTTTGACCTTCAAGCGTGCCAATCTATCACAACCCCACTTCTCACGACTTCCCTTTGGCTCTTAATTTGATCATTCCACTAATCTATCGCCAACAGGAGCGTGTCGTAGTGATCTGGACCATTGACCTGCCAGGTCTTCACGCCATTGATCGTGCGTGCACTACGGCCGCCACGACCCTTCAGCCTCACTTCGAGTTTGTACTTCAAAGCCTATATATGCTCTTGTTCCTGTTCCTGCACCGACTCCGACTCTGACTCCGCCTCCGCCTCTTCGTCTACATCCAGCTCCGCCAGCCCCGGCTCAATGTCAGCCAAAAAGAGCGAAAGTTGTGGATAATGAATGAATGAGGGGGTCCGCTCCGCCGCTGGAGGTGACGAAAGAGGCGGAGGCAGCGATTCAATTAGTGAAGGAGGACCTCGTTTAGTGGCTTTCTGGTTGGATGCGTGCCTGACGACTAAGGAGTAGTGCTGCTAGGTTTGTCCACGGCGATGTTGTCCCTGCTACTAGGTTTGTCGACGGTGATGTTGTGCCTGCTGCGAGGCACGACTACGATAGCACTATCATCGTCGTCGTCCTCGAGCTCGAACCCGGTGATGGATTTGCGGCCAGGCTTTCTAAGCTTACTGGTGCTAAGAGGGTGCTCGGCATCGTCTTCGGTGGTTTGCCGTTTTTGCGTTAACGATCACTACGAGGCTTCTTTATTGGTGGGGTTATCGAGAGAGGCTTCGTGGTAGTCTCCTTTTCTGCCGTTCTTTTGCGATTTTCAAAAGCGTCTATCGAGACGCGAGTGGACTTGAAGGTGGTAGGGGAAGGCCCCGGTACCTCCGTAGCACCATGACTTCGTATTCTATACCTGTATCGTCCACTTCGTTGGAAGGGAAGCGCAGCTTTTCTGGATACTCTAGAATCTCTTTCCTAGGCGTGATCTTTTGACGGCGTTGCTCTGGTGTGCTACCGTAAGTCCTCTGACCTCTCGAGACATTGCCGAACACGAGCTGGGAGTCAGATTCAGCGGACGGCGATTGTTGCCTGACTCGGCTGCTCTGCATCGCACCCGCACGAGCGCGCGCCATGTCCTAGCTGATGACTAGTAGCTGAGATGTTAACGCTAAGCGGGTGAGCAGGATCCATCTTACTTAGTTAACGCCCGAAGCGACAAAAAGGAACAAACCTAAGGACCACCAAACATAAAACAAGCAAGAAGTCGGAATTCCCCGTTCATCGCATCACTCTCATACCTGGAAAGGAAAACCAGTAGCACTATCCAATTATGGCTGCGGCTCCCTCATACAAAACGCATTAGCCCTCAACGCCATTCTTCCATTTGATGATCCTCTCGGCAATGGAGCTTGTGGCCAAGGTTTCGAGTTCTTCGGGCCACGTCCATTGCCGAGATCTCGAGGCTAAGGGTCGCCTCTAAGAGTCCTCAAGTTGAAAGCCGCATTGCTAGTGTTTGTGTTTAGGAAGAGCAGGCGGTGAGTATCCCCGTCACGCGGTTGGGGTGGCTGTGGTTGGCCTGGCCGTTGGGGTCGGCCGGCGGGTGGGACTGTCTTGGCTTGAGGGTCACCGCGACGGCTGCGGCTCGAAGTTGAAGTTAGGGAGGATCGTGCGGTGCGTGTCACCGTCCCGTGGCTAGGGTGGTTGAGGTTGGCAGGGCGGACGGCCGGCGTTGCGCTCTCGAGCAGGATCTCTGTGTTGTGGCCCCTTCATACAAACGCATTCGCCCTCAACGCCGACCTTCCATTCGGCGGGTCCCTAGTATATAGGGGTTTAGGAGCCCTGGGATCTCCCTTTGCGCGTCCATTTCCCGGATCTCGAGGCTGAGGGTCGCCGCGACGTCTCAAGCTAAGGACTGCGCTATTATTGTAGTTGAAGCTGAAGAGGAGCGTGCGGTGAGTACCCCCGTCCCTTGATCATGGAGGCTGTGGTTGGCCGGGCTGTATGGGGCGGTCGGCGTTGCGCTCTCGAGGGCGGGTGTGTAAGGCTATTATGGAGGGTGAACGGCTGTTGAAGGCGGAAGAGATCGCTACGGGCATTGGGAGTAGCGAGATGGTTAAGTCGAGCAAGTTTCGTACAAGAACGAGATGGTGTATGAGCTTGAGGGAGGGTTGGCTGGTTTAGTTAGTTGATGTGAATGAGACAAGGTGAGTTTAATAGTTATATAGTTATAGGGTATTTAAGTAAATAAGAAGGGGCCTTATTTATTAGATTGCACCTGGTGTTATGATACACCATTACTACGCTTTTCCCTGTCGAGTTGGTACTCGTATACGCGAAGATACCAAGTGGAGGACAAGGTTGTGGTTTTGTTGCCTGCGGAAGTCAACGCAACAGTCGAAATGTTGGAAGTTGCAAGCGGGCATGGTAAACAAACCCAAACTCCCGCTTCAGCCAGTCAAGACCTACATGTATCCACCCAGAATACTGCACACCAAGCACAACAAAAACAATGGCAAAGCTTTCCTCCTCTTCATCCCAGCTACATCACCGCTGCTTGAGAGAGCTCAGCCGCCGGTAGAGCCGCCGCAAACACCACCACCAAGAAGATCAAGAAGGACGCCGCCACCACGACACCACAGCCAGAGCGTGAGGACGCCAGCGACGAAGGCTCTGCCCATTCAGAGGGTACCCCGAGGAGTCAACGGTCGAGCGCTGTAGATGCCAAAATTGCTGCCAGCATGTTCGAGCGAGGAGTCGTGGCGGCTCGACCGTGTTCACACTGTGTCAATACCAATATGCGGTGTCGTGCGTTTCCTGCCGGTAGAGAGATCGATGCTACGGCCGCCGCAGCGCGTCCTCGCCGTGCGCCGACTACCCCTGCGGTTGCTCCAACTACCGCGACCGTGAAGAGTACGCTTACTTTCTTTTGCGACAGACGCGCGCGTTACGCGATCGATGCTAACTTGCGCCTAGAATCCGAGACCTCCAAAACGACTACTACTGGCAAGAAGCGCGGCCACCTCTCCAAGGCCGACGTTGCCGCAAGACAGGAAGAAGAAGCTGCAGAACCGCCGAAGAAGAGAGGCAGACCGGCGAAGGCCAGTGTCACTGCCACTGCCACCAAGCCCGCCAAACCCACCACCGCTGCCGCTCAGCCGGAGCCAGCCAAGAAGCGCGGCAGGCCTGCTAAGAAGGTCAAGGCCACCGAAACGGCCGATGCTGAAGCTGCAGAGGACGAAGAAGAAGAAAACCCGATCGAAGACGCCCCGGAGGAGGTCCAGCCGCGGAAAAAGCGCGGTCGCCTAAACAAGCAGCCAGCGGCTGCTAAGGAAGCGGCTGCCACACAGCCTCCGGCCAAGAAGCGTGGCCGTCCGTCCACTAAGGTCGCGAAGCCTGCTGCTATAGACACCAGGCCTGCTAAGAAGGTCATTGTCGACGATTGGGACTGGGACTGGGACTGGGACTCGAGTTTGTACTGGGACTGGGGTTTGGACTGGGACAGTATTGATCAGCTGGACAGTTCAGGGTTTCACTGAGATTCTTGTCGGTGGTGTGGATACATGGCATTGCAAGAGGCTAGACTGTGTGGAATGGAGCGGTTTTGGCGTGGAAAGACAAGCAACTCCTCACTCACTCTCTCTCTGCTGCGCCATACCTCCCCTCTTCTTCTCTGCCTTTTCCACGGCGACGTTTCGGTTGGTTTAGTGGGATCACAGCACGTATTGTATCGTAGCTGGAATGAGTGAGTGAATGAATGAATGGGTCAAACAGCCTGTCGATCAACCAACTGCCTCTTTTTCATCCTTTCATGTTCTTCGGGTCGTCTTCTTAGCTTCATATGCGTGCTTGGAGACTGTGGCCGCGTGCTTACTTTGCGAGTATTCGAATGCCATCTCGGTTGCAATCGGGCCGAGAAAGGCGTATAACGATGACAAGCCATCGAGTCGGGTCCATGTCGATATCGATTTCAAATTCGAACCTTTTTAGTGCCTGGCTGAATATGTTCCATTCTGATCTATCGAAGGAGGCGCTGTCGGAACGGAGTGTGGCAATGTGAAAAGCTGGTTAGGGTGGAAAACGAAGAGAATCATTGGCCGCTAGCTCCGGTTGTTGCCTTGACACCTGAGTCAGTGGAGGTCTCTGCCTGGGCAGGCCCCCAAAGGTTGCTGGGACCTCGGCAGCGCGAATGTCCATCACAAGAACTTTCGACTTCACCTCCTCAACGCGACAGGTCATCTTCTTCCGGGAAGGGCAGACACGCTTACCGCTGGGCATTTCCTCGGACTCATCGGTCTCCTTGGCATTAGTCTCTCTTCAGTGAATTCGCTGCAGTTGGGTCGCGCTCTCGTACGCCTCCCTCTCGCCCAAGGTAATCCGCACCTTCCTCTAGGCTCAAAGGCAGACACTCCCGGAATCACAAAGACGAGTAGCACGTCAGCCCAAGGGAACCACTGAACGGCCCCAGCAGAAACAAATGCGTCCTCTCCCAAGAGTGGAGTGTAGCCATTGCGTCAGATGACCAGGCGGCAGGGGTGCATGAATGCGCGCACATGTGACAGGCAAGAGAAGACTCGATGCAGATTGAGAGTACCGCATTCCTAGTCGGATGGTGACGACATAGTCAGTGAAGAAAGGGAAACAAGGCCTCCTTCCGTCAGCTTCAACAACGCCAGGTGACGAGAGCGCTCCCCGATAGTGCCATGGAGCTGCATTACAATAGCGAGGTGATGCTCCAGCAGCATCCGCAGATGGATCAAACCACCCACTAGCATGACTTCACCCAACAGATGACCAATGCCTTCAATTCAGTGCACCACTGGCAGCAACAACGTCGTGAGGTTGAGATCAACGAGGTCTTGGGCCTACACGAGAAGCGGCTATTCACAACCAAACTCAGATGATCTTTGGCACTCCTGGTGGAACACCAATCAGCAGCTATTGTGCACAAACAGCAGTTACCTCACTTACACCAGCCAAGAGGCGTAGGCAATAGCCGTCTCATCTGACGCTCGCGGCCGGTGCAGCTATCGTCGCTCATGTTCTTACAATCAACGCGACGACGGCGACGATGCTGCAGCAGCAGCCGTTCTCTTCGGAGGCGTTTTTGGAGGGGAGCAGTGCGCCTCCCCGCGCCTGTGAGGAAGAAGAAGGATAGGAAGGATTGGACGAAGATTGACGGTTTAATACACTTGTTCAGATGCCAAGATCGTCGCTCGGAGCCTTCGAAGGCCTCTCACGCTCTGCCAGTGCAGCTATCGTCGCTTCTGTTCTTACAAAGGCATCAACCAACGGCGACGATGCTGTTGCTACGGCAGCAGCAGCAGCATACCATCACATCGACGTCAGCAGCGGGGGGTCGCCGCCCCGTGGACGTCGATGCGATGATGAAGAAGAAGGATGGGAGGGATGACGAAGATTTATGTTTAAATGCACCTGTTCAGATGCCAAGATCGTCGCTCGGAGCCTCACGAGCCTCCACAGGCCTCTCACGCCATCGGCCGGTGCAGCTATCCCCACGGCTGTTCTTACAATTAACGTGATGACGATGATGATGCAGCAGCAGCAGCGTTTGTTGACACAGAGGTCGCGATCGCTGTGCACTATGGCGCAGCGGTGAAGAACATGATGGATCGGGAGAAGATTGATATCAAAACACACGAATTTGGACACAAAGAGCGTCACTCCGATCGTTGGAGTTGGATATGCCTATCTCTCTCGCGCCCTCGGCTGGTGCAGCTATCTTCACGCATGCTCTTACAAATGCCTCGACCGACGGCGGCTATGCAACTGCAGAAGTAGCAAATGCGGTATGGTCATCGTCGGCGTAGAAGAAGCGCGTGATGAGTTAGGAGGAGGTTAGTACTGAGATGAATCAGTTCATATATCAAGATCAGCCTTCCGAGCCTCCGAAGACTGAATATGTCTCTCTCACGATCTCGGCAAGTGCAACTATCGTCGCCCCTGATCTTATAACGCATCGTGACGATGACAGTAATGGCCATACTTGTGTCGAGTCCGTATAAGTCTGCCGTATCGTGCAATATGTTATCTCACGTAATGGGTTTGTATACCACAGATCGATAATGTTTCCACATTGAATCTGCTATACTGCATGGATGAAGATAGAACAATTTGATTATCAAGACTAGCTATACTCCATCAGATCCCATACAAAGGGTTCCTCATCCATAAGACATTTCCTCATCGTACGTCGTCCGGGGCAAGAATCACCTCACCGCTACCCAACTCGCGCTGCAAATCTTTCTTAGACTCCTCAAGCTGCTCGCAGAAGAACGTAGTTCTGTTTATCCTTCTTGCCTGCGCGCAACAAGTCGTTGACTTTGATCTCGCCCTCCTTCATCAAAGACTTGAGCTGATCTTCCTCGAGCACGCCCCGTAATTTCCTGTAAAAATCGGTATCCTTCTCGATCTTGATGCGATCAGTTGGTCTGTATGCACCCTCCCAAAAGCCACCTTTCTTGAAATCTTTGTCTGGCGCTTCAATCAGCACAACGACCTTCGGACGTTGCCCTTTCGGTGTGAACTTCTTGATTTCACCCCACCAGTTTTTAAGAACACTTTCATTGGCCGTGACCAGAATGGCGCCATGATTGACCACAGGGGTACCACCTACAAGCTGTGCAAGTCTCAGTGGCGCATCAGCATCTTCGGTGACCGCCGCCTGTTTTTGTTCGTCTGTCTCTAGTGGGGGATGCAGCTGTACCGAGTGTCGCCGCCCTGGTGCATATGTTTCCTAGAGCTGAGGGAGCAAAACCAACAAAGCGACAGCGACCACACCCTTTCCAAGGCCCATCTCCAAGCAGACCATCGTAAGAGGCATCTACATGGCAATGCGGCGTATGATCCAGGCAGCCCCAAGCAATTGGTATGGCTTTAGCGTGTGCTCGGGTCCGAAACCTGGTACCGAGAAGCGCCATGCGGCCGAGACCAGATCCGGGTCATGACGGAAGAAGTGGCAACAAGACCTCCAAGTGTCTTGACGTAGCGATCCGACTCTATCCGCAAAGCTTTGCGTCAGATTGGTATCATCGCCTGCATCCTTTTTGGCAGAAGAATTGGCATCAATGCTGCTCAGCCAATCGACATACTCCCAGTGGGCATCTTCGATCTCGAATGAAGGCTCACGAAGAGGGTCGGCTGTTTTTTTCATTTCGACGAGATGTGCGAACGGGTGAACCCTCTTGGGACGCAGTGCACCATCTGGTGCCTGTGTTCCTGTGCGAGATGGCAAAGGCTGACTGAAATGGGGCTCGTCGCTCTTCGTCGATACAGGTGTGGTGTCGTTCGCGGCACCACAGCCATCATCGGAAGGGGTGTCGCTATCGTCAAGAGGAGCATCGTTATCATTAGAATGATCATCGCCGTCGTTGGGAGAACCACGGTCGTTCTTGCGGCCATCACCGTGATCCTTACGGCTATCATTGTCGACACCAAGAACAGACTCTGCATGTGCCATCTTGCGTGCTGCCTTAGCATCACTATCCTCGATCACTTTGTGTGCCCTCCGCTGTTTCTCACTCTCGAGGTCGTCAATCTGCCAGGTGCTATCCTCCCTCGCCTCCGCCGGCCAGGTCTTTATGTCGAGAAAGTTGTCGGTGATGTCGACGATGTCTCTGGACTTCCTGGCGATTCTGAGAGGCACCAGCTCGTAATTCAGATGGTCCCAAGTCCGGTACTCCACCTGCAAGGCGACAAGTGCAGCATCGACATCATTCGCTTTGGTCCAACAGCCCTCAGACATATAGAACAAGAAGGGTGTGTTCACCGGCTTATCGAGGCGAATCGTAAGAGCCTAGCATAGCTTATAGTAAGCCAATCCCTCATCGCTGTTTTCAGCAGCCATGATACTGCGCTCCAGATCAAACAAGCGCTTGACCTTGAACGATATAGTAAGTCTGTTCCTCGTCGGACTGCTGGCATCGAAGTCGACAGTGAAGAGGCGCGCGGAGGACTCGTTGAATAGCACCTTTGCTAGATAGTCAAGCATCTAAACGTCCCGCGCGCCGCTAGACATCGTGCTGCTCATGCGACTCCTCTTAGATCCCATAGCGAAACCAGCGAGCTTGTCCGGGCTACTACTCCGCTTAAGGGTCGGACTACGAAAGAATGGATCGCTGCCTCTGCCTTCTTATGCCTTAAGCATCTTGTTACTATCCTAAGCTCTTTCTTGTAGCGCCGGATGGCTATACTTAATAGATAATACTATATGCTCTTGAAGTTCACTTCCTCTATATCTTACTCATCCGTGCTACACATCCCTAATTTATACTAAGGTAGCGCTAGTCTCTCTTCCTTCGAAGGCCTTCTACCTTAGTAAGTAAACTTATCGCCGTTAAGTCCGCGGTTATTAATCATATCGGCTACAACTTACTATTTAAGTTACTATTCGCGAGAGATACGAGTCGTATCGGTAGTAGGCCTTCTCGCCGACAGTTTTATAGTATATATATTAAACGACTACTCTACGTATATAGCTAATAATTCGCTTTGCTATTCTAATTCCTTATTACTCTACCCGAAAAATATTCTCACCGTAGCTTTACTAGATTTACCGATAATATAAATCCCCGACTCACTCGTCTAGCCGATCGTTAGGTTATTTAGCGGCTCTTCTAGGCTATTATTAGACTTAGAGCTCTATTCTTTCTCGTCCGGGTTACTA
The DNA here is from genome assembly GCA_001931905.2 of Cladosporium sp. IMV 00045. NCBI lineage: Eukaryota > Fungi > Ascomycota > Dothideomycetes > Cladosporiales > Cladosporiaceae > Cladosporium > Cladosporium sp. IMV 00045. The sequence continues at coordinate 64,752 of MSJI02000707.1, read as the reverse complement.
TTCTAATAAGAAAGCGCCGATATATTCCTACTTATACTCTCTCCCGGCGCTATAGGCGTCTACGTTATCTTACCTATATTACCTACTAACTAAACGGTTATAGGATATATCGGATGCGTAAGATACGTAGTAATAGTACTCGAGACTTTACGGGTGCGATATATCGCGTAGTTATAGAGGTAGTAAAGAGTAGGAATAAGGTAGGTACTAGAATTAGAGGTAGGAAGTAGCGTCGAATAAATAGATACCTATAAAATGAAAGTCTTTTACGACCGCGCGCGCTTAGAAGAAAAGTGAAACTACTAATGAAAGCGCTTAGGTCGAGGCTTAAGTCTAGACTAGTAATAGATTGCAAACGAGTATAACTTTTAGAGATTAGGATAACTATAAGAGGGAAGATAAAGGGAGAACATCTATAATATATAAGTATACTTAGTAAGGTTTCTAGATAATCGAGTACATATAATAGCCTAAGTAATAAGGTAAGACGAAGTAGTAATATGTTAGAAGATAATACTCGACTTAACCCCCGACTCAAGTTATAATTCTAGAGCTATCGATAATATAGCTAACTACTATCCGAATATTACATATAAATATAAATAATAGCGCTCGACCTAACCCCCGACTTAAGCTATAACTCTAGAGCTATAGATAACGTAGTTAACGACCTTTCGAATGTTATATATAGATATGTATAATAACGCTCGACTTAATTCCCGACTTAAGGCTAGTTAAGTAAAGACCTTACTACGTATTACCGTTACGAGATAAGCGCCTCTTAATAAATCCCGCCCGCGTTATACATACGCATCTAGAATAATAATACTATTATACGACTACACTCCTACCTAATACTACCCGCGTATAATAATAATACTACTAGCGGTAGCCTACGTACTAATATCCCGATACTAATAATTCCCTATACGCGTATAAGATATCTACTAATATAAGCGTTACTAATATAAACGGGCACGCAGATAAGTATACCCTACTATAAGCCTTTAGCGATAAGCTTAGGGCTGGAATTATATACGACGTAGGAGATATAGTGAGTTTAGAGTTAGGTAACGCGATACTATTAGATACTAATAAGCGATAGGCTAACCGCCTTATTTATCTACTTATCTAGATTATTAAGCGTGAGATAGTAAGGTTAATCGGAGTCGGCTTCCTCGTATAGACCTACGCTAGTAATATCTATACCCTACCGCCTACTCGTCTACTCTACGTAACTATCTAGGCGGAAATAAACTTTAGCTCTTCCGGCCTCTCGCCTAGGACTACCTATATTACTTTTTAGTATAAGAACGAACATAGTAAGATAGTAGAGGTAAGGGATATTATACGCAGTACGGTAATAGTATAGCTTAGGCGCTATAGCTTCGAGGATAAAGATCTAGGCTAGGATAACCTTAACTTGCTCTAGCGTGCGACTAGGATCGAAGACGACTTTAGGCGCGGTTTCGGAACTTTCCCGTTAGCCTCGCCCTCTACTAGTCTACTTCTTAAATAGGAGACTAGGATAGTAGTAGACTTCGATAATCTACTATTCTCTACGTTCGGTATATATTAAGTAAGCTATCTAAGGGATTCGAATTGCGTTTCGCTTCGGCGAAAGGGGGCAATTTAAGAGGCTATCTAGAGGATAAGAGAGTTAACTTACCGGAAAGGGAATTGTCTATTTATTTAGAAGGTTACTCTAATGTAATCGGCATTCGAGTAATAATAAATACGAACCTTATACTATATATATTCTTTAGTATGCTCGTATAATTAGTAAAACTATAGTACTATACTCGATATAATCGTAATAGTAAGTAGTAGGGCGCGTTAGTCGTTCGCTATGCCTCTATCGAGCGTAGCTAACGAGGTTTTCTAACTCGAGAATTCGATACTTATAATTCGACTTATAATTAGCCTATAATAAAACTCGTAATCGAACTCATAATTTACTCTCCCGACTAAGAACGTAGTGCTATTCTCGTATACTTAGCTTGCAACTCGTAATTTATCTTATAATTACTAATTTATTCATATTTATAACTAAAAACGTAAATACTAAATATTAACTAACTAAAGAACTCGTAATCTAACTTATAATTCATTATCTTTATCTTCGCCTTCGTCTCTATTATCGCTTAACGGACTAAACTTCTTCCGGTATAGCTAGAGTTTCTTTTACGCCTCTCGCAGATCATTTTCTAGATCTAAAAGTCGTTATTCTATACTTACTTCTCTCTCCTCCTTCTACTACTTTTCTTTCCTATCTTTTCTATAATCTCTCCTTAACGAGTAGGGTTAATTACTAAACCGATATCTACTATAAGTAAAACCACCCTTAAATGCAACCCTTACCTCTTCCGTATAAACGCGGTACTCCTAGTTAAGCTTAATATATCGATCGCATTCTTTATAAGCGCCGACGTTTTCGCTAGAGTCCGTCTCTTCGATCCGCCCGATATACGTAAAGCGTCGCTAGTCCGGAAGAGAGAGTTACTCCTACTCCTTAATAGTCTTACTATAGTATTTATTCTCTTACTTAGGTCGATAGAGTTTTATCGCAGACTATAGCTTACCTTTCTTTAGTAATAGTCCCGTAGTAGCGGCTCTACGCTTTTTCTATAGCGGTAGGCGCGAGATAGACTCGTTAGAAGCCTTTCGTTTATTCTACGGAGGAGAAGACGGTATATCGCTAGCGTTTCTCTAGTGCTTCTTCTTTTACGTCTTAGTCGTAGTATCCGGAGTCGATATACCCGTAGTATCTTACTCTTAGTCTAAAGGGACTTCGAATTTATCGGAGCCGCGCTTTACTACGTTACTAGTCGGTATACGTATACTAGTAACGAGCTAGTCCCGAGTGAGATTATAGGAGGGTAGCTTACTACGGGTTATCTATCGCTTTATACTAGGTAGACTTTACCGTACTATATTACCTATCGATATTATTATGTAATAGGCGCGGCCTCGGTTACTACTTATCGGATATTCGAGTTCGGTAGTAGGCACTCTATTTACGGTGCTTTCGCGGTTAAGATCGTTATCCGTTTATATAACTAATAATAGCGCTTCTACTTATATCGGATAAAAGCTACTATCGGTCTTAGGCGTATTATGCGATTCTTATTAATCTTAATAATGCGGTAGAACGCTAGCTTTTTCGTATATATCTATCGCTATTAACTAGTAAGGGTTATTTTCGTCTATAGTAATAGGATAGGAATAGTCGTTAATATAATGTAGTATTAAAAACGGATTAGCGATATAGATATAGAAAAATGTCGGAGGTTAGAGGAGAGGTTACGTTAAGTAAAACGACTCGTAGCGAATTACGGGGTTAAGAGCGTCGGATTCGGACGTTATACTAATTTATAGACTAACGTAAAGTAAATTTTAACGTAAATACTACGAAGTTATAATATCTATTCTTAAAACGCGTATAGAACTATATAGTACTTCTATACTACGATATAATCGGGATCTTCAAAAAAGTCTAAGATAATATTCGTAGAGCTCTTACTCTCGAGCCGAAACTATAACGCGTTACGGACCTTAACCCTTTAGGCGATATCTAGACCTATATTTACTATACTTCTTATATAAAGTATATACTTTTCTTCGCCTATATTCTAATACATTTTCCGTAGCTTATTATCTTAGAGCTTAACGTCGTAATATCCCGATTAAATCGATAGAAGGAAGACCTATAATAGCTCTAGATAATATGAGAACCCGCCTAAGAAACTCGCGATATAGGCCCTCGAATATAGGAATCTTTAGTAAAGTCGATTAATAGCCCCGACTATTTCGATAGTGAAATCGATTAAAGTAACGTAAAAGTGCCTTAAACCTACCGACTACTCTACCGATACGACTATATACGAAGCATAAGCTTCGATCGCGGAGAAGATAGAGCTAGGGGAAGACTCTAGACGGCGTAGCGATAAGAAGAAAGAGTAGCATAATTAGAATACCGAAGGTTTTTAAATATTATCTAGTCTAAGAAGAGAGGCTATCGGATAAATTATCTATATATAAATACTTTTAACTAAAACGTATAATATAGATCGACTATAGCTAGGTAGTTATATAGAGGAGTCTATTAAATACTTCCTAGGGGTCCGCTCTAACGGCTTATCTATCGAAGAGCGCGCTATTTCATACTACGAATACTAGCTATCTGTTTTCGCTTAGGTTAAAATTCGTAATTCTGCCTAATATTTTTCTCTATTACGAGTAGAGTAATAGGCCGTACGTAACTAGCAGACTAGTAGTATAATCTTACCGATAAAGTCGAAGAAGCTCCGGCGCGGCGAATAGTACTCTATAATAGTATATAAGGGTATAATAGAGTAGAACGTTATACTAGAAAGCAAATCGAATACCGTCTATTTTACGAGTTTCCTTAGCGTAGGAGTTCGAATATCGAGGTATCGATATAGATAGTTACGCTAGCGAAACGGACATCTATATACTAAGTCGTAAGTATATCTATCCGCGGATTAATGACTTTTAAGGACGTAATTAGCTAAGTTATCGAGACTAGGGCCCTAATAGTAGTACTTAGTAAGGTAGTAACTAAAGCCTTACTTAGGTATATTAAGAACCCCCGTAAGTACGCTTTCGCGGTCGATTAAAGCGATGTATTCTCCTTACTCGTAGCTCTAGAAAGCGAAATAGATAGGACGTCGACGGAATGAAAGTACGCTAGTTCTAGCTATATGTGGTATATATAAGAGACTTTAGAGACTCGTACGCGAAGTTCATTATAGTACTCTTATATATAAGTAACTCGGGATAGCCGGGCAGGTAGAGTAATCCGGTTCTACTAATAACGAAAATAAACTTAACTACGAAATTTCTAAGCTATATTATCCGAATCTCTTTTCTTATTCTAAGTAATACGTTCCGTTCTAGGTAGTCCGAGGTTCTTAGTATAATATAACTCTTAGATAAGAGTAAGTAGATGTTTACTTATGCCTACTCTAAGGAGAGTTAATAAGATATACTACGGAATCGATAACCGAGATTCTATTAGGCGTTATAACTTGATTTAATCGTACTACGATTAGAATAGCTCTATCCGATAGAGCGTTTTCTAAATGCTATAAGTGTCTTTCCTAGCGGCGCTAGTATCTACTCGACGCTACCGCTTAGGATTAGTAGCGGGAGAAGAGTCTAATAGCGAGGATAGGAGGATAGCGGCGCCGGTATCTACTCGACGCTACTACTCTCCGCCGGCGGCGGGGGAGGAAACGGATAGTAAAGACGGGAGGATAGCGGCGCCGGTATCTACTCGATACTACTACTCTCTACCGGCGGCGGGAGAGGAGGGTAGTAGTAAAGACGGGAGGATAGCGGCGTCGGCGGCTAGCTAAAGCTACCGCACTCGAGTAGCTACGAGAGAGAAAGCTACTAGCATTAATAGAGATATAGCGGTATCGGCGGTAGCTAGAATCTACCGCCCTCGACTAATAGTAGACGAGATAGTTGCCTATCGTCGCGCTACGGTATACGAGGAGTAACGAAAAGTGAACCGGACTATAGGACATCCCGGGGCGCCGGCGAAGGCTAGGTATAGTAGTTATCTATAAATAGCATAAAGTCGTCCTTATCCGTAGGTGATATATAGTTAATGATTTCGTTTTCCTTAGGGGGCGGTAAATATAGGGGCGGTCGAGGCAACTAACTATCTTACGTAGACTACGTAGCGTACTCGACGTTATATAATATAATCCTAGGCCTAGAGGAATAAGTTACTTAAGTATTCCATTTATTAGATCTTCGTCTCTTCTATAGGATAAGAGTAGTATAACTACCTAAGTATTCTATTGCGTCTATATAAGAGGCAAGATTAGAATAAGTAACGGAGGTTATTAAAGGGTTAGGGTGCGTAGTAGAAGCGGTTATCGCGGGTAGAGGGTTACGTACTAGGTCTAGACTTAGTATTAGTAGGCGGAGATTAGAGCGAAATACTACTACATATATTTAATAACGTGCGTAGGTATACCGGCCTTCCTCTAATACTACTAAAGAGTATACGCAGCCTATTATTCGTTTAGGGGCTTACGTCCGCTTATAAACTAATACCTATATACGACCTAGTTATCGCCCGCGCTCTAGGGCTACGTTTTTAGTAGATGCTATAGAATACTATTCGGGATGTAATACGCGATACGGTTTAGTAGTATATACTCTTTATAGTTAGGCTATTATACTACTACTATTATAAGTAGGAGCGGTAATAGGGCGCACATATAAAACCGAAGGCTTTAATAAAGAAGTAGTAGTATAATTTAAGGCGAAATTTATAGGATTAGGTAAGATAATAGAAATGAAAGAAAGGGGCGCATAGTTATAAATAAGTAATAATAGGGTAGTAAGGTTAAAGTTAGGGTTCGGGGTTCCGCATATAAGGAAACTATATATAGCGCTCCTATTATAGGTTCGACTTCGCGGCTTATAAAGTCTACGAACACTCTAAATTTTCTATATCACTCCTTATAACCTTAGAGCGCTTATACGAATATAGGCGACTAAATTTGCATTTAATAAGAGTACCCTTAAGTATTAGCGATATTCCTCGACGTTAAGCTAAGTAGGGCCCTATAATTTCCTAATACAATTTGTTTCGCTACTAATAGGTCTAAGATTAAGAAAGGGAAGATAACTAACGCTTAGATACTAAGACTAGTATACGAGAGAAGGATAACGTTTATAATTTCTATAGGATAACGGCGTACGGGATAAGGCACTTGCATATAGTAATATAAAAGATATATATTAAACTTTAAACCTTCTTTCGTTTCTAAACTACCCCTATAAACTATTAATCGTTGCATATTATATACTATTACCTCGTAATTCCGATCTCTAATACGTCCTCTCTATTCTACTTCTTAAAATTGCTAACGAGCTAGTATTCCTCGGGTACGCGTTTAAGCGTAAGACGCCTCATCCCTTACTTAGGTATAGAGCTCGCGCTTATATAAGATATAGCCTAATCGAAAACACGCCTAGTATAGCCGCGTATAGAAATAACCTTACCCGAGGTACGGAGCTTACGACCTATCTCGGTAAGGTTAAAGGCTAGAATATATCTAAACCTTTAAGTATTAGGTCTAACCTCGAGTAGAATATACTCTTATAGTATTAGCTAATCGTCGCTACGCTATAGTACCGTAGCGCGGTTCTAGGCGAATATGATTTCGCTTTTATCTACGCGCTCGATAGCTCGGCTCTTAGTAAACATATAGATAATCGTAGTAAGGCCGCGGATATACGGGTTATTAATACCCTTTACGATAAGTAATAGACGCCTAAGTTAAGATTACCTCTCCTAGACTTTAACTATATATATCTAATAAATGCTTAGGTTTAAGACATTAATCTTAACGGCAGTATATTCGAGCTCTAGTATAGCCTAAAGTTTTTCTCTCTATGCCTTAGCGACGCTAAATATAGTAGGAGGCTTAAGGTATACCCGAATAGGCGGGCCTACTACGGACGAATCGTTAGGCGAAGAGATATCGAACTATAGGATTTCGAGGTCTAGCTAGACTATATACTAAATGATTTCTAGGATAATCTCGTTCGGCGCGGCTTAGAAAGTTAACTAGAATGCGGTAGAAGCGTCGAGGGCGGTAGGCGCAACCCGCGGAATATACTCGTCTTCGGTATATACTAGCTTCTAACTACTTATTCCCTCGACCTACTACTAGACTCTCCGAGCCGACTCGCTCGATTCCTCGCGGCGATACGAGGTAGGGAGGTCTTATCTAATGTCGCGGGCTTTAGTAAATCTTCTATTCTATCTACGGAGGGTAGAGGCGACCTCGCGCCGCTATTACTTACGAGTACTCTTAGTTAATCTCTTACTAGACCCGTTCTTCTGCGCGCTTAGTATGTCTAGCGAGTTTAGCGTCGTCTACGTCCTCGGTATCTTTAGAGTCTTTACCGGGGTGGCTAGTAATCTATCGTCGGTATTAGCGTTTCGCTTTCGCGTACTTTACGGTGTTTATAGTACGAGTTCCGCTATAATTAGTAACGATATTAATACTACGAAGGAGTTATACGAGAAAGTATATATATATAGAAGCTACGGTCGCTATAAGCGGCTTTTATAGTAATCGCTCTTTCTATATGAAAGCGCGTTAAGTCGGCTTTATTACTACCTAACTTTAAAGCCTTTATTATATTATACTACCGACAATTATTTACTTCGGAAATAATTAGTAGCTTTATAGACACATTTGCTTTCACTACTATACGCTTTTCTTTATCCTTAGGATATCGACTCTATATCTTTAGTATACTTACGCTAATATAATACTAGTATATTATTAATAGCTACTTACTCGACGGCTTAATATCTTTAAAGCGGCATACCGTTTCTACTTAACTAGTTACCCCTAGTACGCTCGCTAGTATGAAACGTAACGACGATAATATCCCGCGCTAGGGTAAACCGCTAGTGAAAATAGGATAAGAACTCGATACTATTCTTAAGCACCTTAAAGCCCGAAAGCAGATTTGCTAGGCGGTAAACATTACCTATAGCTTCTATATAGAGAATATAACCCCCCTCGCCTAGGAGATCTTACTGCAAGAGTTCGGCCACGTCTACGTTCCTAGCGATCGCGAAGTGCATAATTCTAAGAAGACTTATAATTTCAAGGAGGTCGGCTAGCGCGCGAAGCTATTCCACTTAAAGGGCAGCCTAACGACTAAGAGACTCTTCCACGAACACTTCGATCGCGCGATTGCGGCTGTCCCGGGCGTGTTCGGACGTGTCGGTAACAGAACAACGGTGGTAAGCCCCTACGCTAGCGACGACGGTAAGGAGGTGGTCCGTCTCGGCGACCTCGACCGCGAGACGCTATTCTATAAATTCCTCCTATTCGAGGCCGGCGCGATTCGCGATAATGCGACGCGCTAGACTAGCAACTAGCGTAATGCCGAATTCCGTGTTTATAATAGCACTCCTAAGAAGCTAGTTAGCGATTCCCCTTTCTAATAAAGGAAGGTTACCACTACTAAAAGGACGTTGCTCTGGAACTCGGGTGTTACTATCTTTAAAGCCACTAAAGACTTCGACGAAACGCCGCCGGAGTTGTTCGTGAAGTTCAAGAATTTTTACGACGAGAACGAGTATGCCAAGGTGATGGAGGGAGACGTGGCCGATTGCGAGGCCCATCACTTTAGCAGCGAGGCTCTTTTGGTTCGTGTTGGCAAGAAATTCAACATGGATATTGGCTTCTTGCAGGTAGTGCAGCCGGAAGACACACAAGGGAGTCGCGGTGTTTGGATGTTGGATGGGGGTGAGAAGGACGAGGACATGCTGCAGGCCATCATCAAACAGTTCAAGGAGGATGGCAATGTGGCTTCCAAACACGGATTCAGGATGGAGTACAAGCTGAAAGACGTTGGCAGCGAGCAGTGAGCCGCATCGTCATTGCCGAAAAAAACGTCGTTCACAAATCCGATGTTCAACAAATAACGATGGTTGTAACTAACCCATGAATCGCTCAGTAAGGTAGTGAGAATTCAATGTTCGAGGCAATTCGCGGACTGTTGATGCGTGCATGTGGGTGAAGGCCTTCAGACGGATTTGTCCGGATCGTGTCACTGGAACTACTTCCTAGAATGTACTGGACCCCGATGATCGCCGGACACCATTATCCACATGCAGACGTACGCAGAGTAGGGATGTGACAATTTCGCATACCAGTATTGAATATAGCTTGTAGTGTTGGGGACATACCTCTAATGCAACCCGTGTAGTCACCCCATAGACAGCTCACGCACCGCCGGCACCTTTCCTGAAACTAACCTTCTCCACGCCGACAGTATCATTGCCATCTGCATCCTTCTTCAGCTGGTACACATACAGCACCAACACATCGCCTTGCACGTCCATCAGCACAAAGCTGGGCACGTTCGCATCTTCTTCCTCGCCAGCTCCCAATGTCTCGTCCATCCAGCTCTCTGCACCCGTCGCGCTGCCTGGGTTCACGAAGAACTTGCCCTCCATCTCGTATGCCTCGAATTTGCAAGTGCCGCCCCAGCACAGCACGTCCACATCCATCTGTCTCGCGGCGATCAGGAGTGCATCAGGGTCGCCTGGTGGCACGATGCTGTCGCCGTGCGTGAAGCCAATGCGCAGGCTGCCATGGGTGACGACTTTCGACAGAGCGGTGGGGATGGGAAAGCTATTCTCGGAGCCGCTGGGCTGCTGCTGGCCGTAAGGCGCGGCGGGCGCTGCGGCCGTGAGAGGGATGTCAAAATCGCCTTTGACGAGTTGAAGGTCGGGCGCGATACCGCGCAGGAAGGAGTAGACGGAGGGTGAGGTCAGGTTGCCCAAGCAGAGAATCTGGCCGATTTTGCCGGGCGTGAGGAGTTTCTTGAACTGTAGTGCAGTCAAGCGTTAGTAACTCGCAATGCATAGGGTGGTCCTGGTAGGGTCGTCTCGTACTTTTCCGGGAATGTCCTAGCCCCAGCCGTCAGCCTGGCGGGATTCATGGTTGCGGCGGATTGGAAGGTGAATTTAGCTCACGATTGCGCGGTCTGGGATGAAAAGGTCGCCGAGGACCAGGACGAGTCTTGATGCCATGGTCTATGTGTGCGGTGGGGTGTGTGTTGTTTGGATGCTCGCCTGTCGCAACTTCCTAAACGGGATTGAGTGAGGTCGAACGTTCAGGCTGCGGCAGCTCTCGATTCGCACGTCCGCGGTGCGATCTGGGCTCGAGTGTGGAGCCTTGTGAATTGCCGGAGCTGTGAGAGGGTTGGAGGTGTGTGGAGAGAGACGCGCAGACAAGCAGACTTCCAGGGAGCGCTGGCTGCGGAAAGCCTGCCGTCGGCTTGCAGGCGTGACTGACGACTGAGAGAGCGTGGCCGACGTCGGCTCGGGCGGCGACGTGTTTTGGTGAAGAAACGGGTATTGCGGTGATGGGTTGCGGGATGAATGAGGTCGGGAGTTGATCCGAACTATCGGATGTGTGTGTGATGAGCAAGAGATGTGTGTAGGGCGCACTGGAAAACAGTGAACTGTCGTGATACGTGACTAATACCATTTTGTATTACCAGTTGTATCAATCAATTGATTAATCAAATTCCAATTGCCGACAAGCCCAATGCTGGGGTTTTGCGGTGGCGAAACGGGCTGAACGGGCCTCCAGTTCATCAATTCGTTAGCTCCCGTCTCATTCAAGTCGACATCGACTCTCCAACCGGCTTCAATCAATTTCCCATTCTTCTTTCCATCGATCCGGCCTGCTGCAGGTACATCCACCGCACACTAACTCTGCTACTGCCCCTCCTACAAGCTCCCGAGTATCTTGTCATTTCGTCATCCTGGCTTCCATCGCCCCGCTTCTTCGACAAGTCCGCTGCAGCCGATTACGGCCAGCCGTCAACGCCGTCAAACTGGCTCCACGGGAACGTCTGTCTCTTATCTCGAGACACCTAAATACCAATGCCCACGTCCCTCTGAACACGCCCTTCTCCATTGAACGGAACAGCAGTGCCAGCGACGACATCGAGCATTCCTCCGTCCAGAAGCACCAGAGCCGCCAATTCGGTACCCAGACCACCCCGCCTCCAGAGCCCAAAGAGGAACCAAAAGAAGAACCCAAACCAGAAGAGAAGGAAGAAGAACCAGTCAACATGTCTAGCCAGCCGCCTCACCCCACCGTGCTCATCCCGGGCCCAATTGAGTACGACGATGAGGTCCTCAAGGCCATGAGCCACTACAGCGAGCCCCATACCGCCGTTCCTTTCGTCAACTGCTTCGGCGAGACCCTCACTATGCTCAGGAAGCTCTTCCAAACCACCAACCCCAACAGCCAGCCTTTCGTGATCAGCGGCTCAGGCACTCTAGGCTGGGACCAGGTTGCCGTCAACTTGGCGGAGAGGGGCGACGAGGCCCTCGTCCTGCACACCGGCTACTTCGCCGACAGCTTCGCAGACTGCTTTGAGGCCTACGGCGTCAAGGCAACTCAGCTCAAGGCACCGATTGGAGACCGCCCTCAGCTCGACGAGGTTGAGAAGGCCCTCAAGGAGAAGGAGTACAAGATCCTCACCGTCACCCACACCGACACCAGCACTGGTGTTCTCTCAGAGATCCAGGCTCTGAGCGAGCTCGTCCACCGCGTCTCACCCAACACCCTCGTCGTCGTCGACGGCGTCTGCTCCGTCGGCTGCGAGGACATCAAGTTCGACGACTGGGGCATCGACGTGGTCCTGACCGCCACACAGAAAGCCATCGGTGTGCCCGCCGGTCTCAGCATCCTCATGGCCAGCGAGCGGGCCATCAAGCGCTTCCAATCCCGCAGCACTCCCCCCGCCAGCTACTACATCAGCTGGAAGAACTGGCTGCCGATCATGCAAAACTACGAAGCCAAGAAGCCCTCCTACTTCGCCACACCCTCGCCCCAACTCATCCACGCCCTGCACACCTCTCTCACGCAAATCCTCAGCATTCCCTTGGAAGACCGCTTCAGAATGCACAAGGAGGCCAGCCAGAAGGTGAAGAACGCCGTCGCCGAGCTTGGTCTCAAGCAAATCCCCACAAAGCCCGAGAACGCCGCCAACGGCATGACCGCCATCTGGCTGCCCGAGGGCCTGACCCCGCCTGAGATTCTGCCCAAGCTCATCAGCAGGGGCATTATTTTCGCCGGCGGTCTGCACAAGGAGATCGCCGCCAAGTACATCCGTTTCGGCCACATGGGCGTGTCGGTCACTGACCCTAAGAGGAACGACCTCGACAAGGCCATTAAGGCTTTGAAGGAGGGTTTGGCGGAGGTTACTCAGAAGTAAGATAGGAACTGAAAAGCATGTTCATGCCCAACCCATAAAATGTAACCAGTTTTCATGTGGACATGGTCTGGATAAGGTACATATATGATACAACCACGAAATCATTGAACAAAATTGTGTCAAAAGATCATCGAAATCTTTCCAAGTTTCGTACGTATTCCCCTCAAATTCCTTCGAAGGCATCGTGAGATATCCAACCATACATGTATCTCAAAGTAATAAACTCACCCATCCGTCCAACGCACCGAGCATGATCAAACCTATCCCCCAAGAAGAAAAGAAGGAAAAAAAAAACGCCAAACAAGAAAGAAGACAAAAATCAATATCACTCAGCAACAACCTCCATAAACCCCACCCGTCCCCCACCATCAACCTTCGCCCACACCGCAAAGGGCATCTGCACCCTTCTCCCAAACTCCTCACTCTCCCACTGCACCTGACCGAAAACCGCCACGTCCTGCTCGCCCCCTTTGCCGCTTCTGTCGCCGCTGCCGAAACTCGTCTCGACGTCGAATTTCAGCCCGCGCCGGTGCTGGCGCATCAGCTGCAGAGTTTCCGCGAGGGCCGCCGCGCCCGTGTGCGCGACGTTGGAGTGCCGGCGCGAGCGGCGGGCGGATTCGGGGATGTTCCTGCGCTGAGGGTTAGTGGTTGTTTGGTGGGGGAGGGGAGGGGAGGGTATGGGAGGGTTAGGGAATGTACCAGTGTGGACAGAGCAAAGTCACGTCTTCAGTTGCTATGGGAGCGATTTTCTCCGCGGACGGATCGGGCATGGCGAGGATGGTGAGGACGGCTGAGGCAGGCTTTTGTGATGTCGCTGTTGCTGCTGGTTGGCTTGTCGGTGCTGATGTTGGGTTGATTGATGAGAGCGGAGAGGAGATTTCGGGCTGGGTTGTTGGTTTGGTGGCGGACATGGATGGTGAGCCTGGTTGTGAGGCAGCGAGGAGCTCGTCGTCGAGTTTGGCGAAGGCGGTTTTCAGACTGCCTTGCGGGAGGGTGGGGGTGATGATTGCTGTTTCGGCCATGGTGGGTGATTGATTGGAGGTTTGATAGAGATGCTGGGTTCCGTTGATGGAGTATTGTGAGTATGGAACAGTGGTAGTGTCAAGTGGGCGTATTGTTGCTCTCGATGGTATGAACGAATCGAAAGAAAGAGAAAAGAGACCAGTCCAGATTAAAGCTTACCCAAGAAAGCTCTCAAAAGCACAACGCTTACGCGACAACCCCAAGCTCCTCTTATACATCAAGGCGTGCCACTCTTGGTCATCCCGGCCAGACACACACGCGCGCGCGCGCGGAGGGCATGGCGGAAGGCCAGAAGAGGGGAGCAGCAAGGGAGCGCCCAGAGCAAGACGTAATCACTTCAGACGCGCATCATGACAAGCAGAGGTCAAGAACTCTATCAGCGAAGACAGCGGCACGAGCAATCCTTTGCGGCCGCATGCGCGCGGGCTCAAGAATGCTAAGCAATTCTTGTCCTGACGAGCAAACCTGGGTAATAGATTGTTGACGATAGGACCTGGGGGCGGCCGCGTCGAACTTCGAAGGGTCATACACAAGACCCCGAGACCATTGGCAGCTCTGCTGAGACAAGGGTACGTCCCCATTTTTGTGGGCTGTGCTTGGGGTGCTGATGGTGAATATGGAAACGCAGATACGGTACACGAGGGGTCTCAGTGGATGGTCGCCACGTGCAAAGACGGAAAAGCATTCGAGTCAGTTTCTTGGGAGGGCGGCAGCAGAAGACGTTAGCCGGCATTTTGTACCGTTGTAACCCTGAAGCTCGAGGTGGACGTTTCGTGTGTGAGATGTGAGATGCGCTCATCGGAGGATCGAGCGAATTGAGGCGTTCCTGGGCGACTTGGCGCGGCGGGGATGTATCTCTTGGGGGTATGATGAGTTGATTCGTAGCAGTACCTGAGTACACAATGAGGGGAGACTTTCGTCCGCTGAATGATGTTTTGTGTTCCGGCCATTCATTGGGTCGATGGTGATCTGGACGCCAATCTGTATTGCTTGTTGATGTGACGTTAAGAGTCGGCTGGGCTCGCAATTGATGAATCAGCCACTTGATACCAAGTCATACGCAGGCTGCTGGTCCTCATTCCAATTGGCTCTTGGGGGATCTATCAAGTCTTGGTCCTTCTTTGCACCTGCAACATATCCTCTCTGAAACGACCCACCGCGTTGTTCGTTGATATCGAGAGAAGCTGCTAAGAACGATTTCTAGCCTTGGAGATCCACTACTGGCGGGTTTGTCGCGGACATCATGTCTTCTCGGTTTGCCATCGCACGTGAAACTCATCGCCACCCGATTCTTGGCCTTGTTCAATCCAAACCTTCGACCATGAAGAACATGAGCAGCACGACTCGCATGACTTCCGAAGAAACGGAGCATTTGCTGGCCGCCGTGGGCTCAATGGTAATGGATATATACGTAAACGTTTGACACGTGACCAAGAAGCAGGTGAGATGGCCGAGCGGTCTAAGGCGCTAGCTTAAGGTGATGTCTTCTGATATCAACTGCAACCGCTAGTCCGAAAGGGCGTGGGTTCGAATCCCACTCTCATCAATATATTCTTTTGCCCGTCTTCGGGACGTCGCTCACGTTTTGTCAAGCATAGAAGCAAATCAGATCGATGACTGGAACGATGATACGAGTCTCAATCATGCATTATCAGAGGCATGATTTTGCCCTCTTGGAACTATCATCTACTTTCCGAACACTCGAAATTAGAGTCTCGATCTCCAGAAAGATGACGATTTGCCTTGCGAAGACTTGGTGTCTGAAACCCCGGAACCCATGCTGATACCGCTATCAGACTCATTGTCAGACGGCCCATCTTGAAACTTGGGGTCTCCCTCGCTCCTCCAACGCCATCTCCAGCGTCGGCTTCGGCCGAAAATAACGGCTGCCTGTTCGTATTGTTTGCTGCTTAGAATTTCCGACCCTGGATGCCTTTTTGCTCCAATCGTCGCTCGAGGGAGTAGGACTTGAACCCTATCGCATTCCTTGCCTTTGAAGTGCGCACAGTCGCATTCCTCGAAGAGTCTGTGAGCCTTGTGCCAGTAAGCGTGAGGAGAGAGTTTCACGGCACGAGCATCAGGGTCGTCTTCGACAGTGTCAATCTGGCGGAGCAGCTGCAGTCGAACTGTCAGATAGTCGTTGTCTCGCGGAACCTGTTGCCAATGAGGGCATCGGATAGTAGCCTCCTCCGAGGGGCGGATCATGTCGCCAAACTTTCCCCCCAGCAGAGTTATTGCGCGGATATCATTGACGAAATCCGCCCAACCACGCCCGCTTCCGTGTAACTTGACCGCCGCGGCGTGAAGGCGCGACCGGCCTTCAGCGAGACCTTGTAATGGCCACCCCTCCAGATGGTCACGGAAGGTTGCGTGGAGCTCGACACTATTGGCAGCTCGGACTTTCACCTGATGGTCGACCATCTGCTCAAAGAGGTTCCATAAGTCGACGATGACATGCTCGCCCTTCCAGTACGTGACCGTAGCTCTGGCGTCTCTGGAGGACTTAGTCACCTCTTCATACTCATTCCTTATCTCATATAGCCTGTGGTTTCGGTTCCTGATCAACGCCGCCTTAGACTTCTCCGGTCCACCCGGGTCATCAGCGTAGCAGAAATTCCTGATGTCGAAGAGGGTACTGGTTTTGTAGGGGGAAGCAGCCAACCGTAGCCGAAGCAAGTGAAGTGCCGCGCTTGCACCATCGATTAGCCATCCTCTTCGCGTAGAATCGTCGTACAATAGTACATTGATCTTCGACAATTCGTGGACTATTATTTCCAGTGGCGCTTCTCGATGTGCAACAATCTCAGCTTGACGATGTGATAGTGCCACGCTCGCTCCTGCATTGACAAACATGCCCCCCGACAATGTTAGATTTGACAGAGCGAATTTGATCCCGCGCCGTGGTTCGGCTTTCTTGGGAGGCATGATGCCAGTGTAACATGCGCCACGTGTGCCTTTGTCAGAATCAGTACGAATAACCACGAGGATTGAAATTACATGACGACACATACCGACTGCTTGCGTAGTGTTGATCGACCAGCCCAGAAAATGTCGATCGCGCTTCAAGCACGCCATATCCAAGCCCATCTGCGGACACAATCGATCAGTACCACGGAAAGATACCCTCTCAAATTCTTCCTTGATTGAAAGAGCATCTTCCTTGACGATGCCGTGCCATGTAGTCGAGCTTTGAGTTTGCTGCATCGCCACAAAAATGATCCTGTAAGATTTGATCACAAGCTTTGAATCGAAGGTATTCACGCGACAATGTCCAGCGAAAGCAAACAATGCATCCAGAGAAAGTTCGAGACCAGGTTCATTGTTTGGGCGTCGGCGAATTGGGAATCCATTGACAATGTTCGCGGCGCCAATTACGGGTATCCAGCAGCAATCTGATTCAGTGGGTAGCGTTGGGGGAAACCCCCCCATGGTCACATCAATGGTGATAGTCTTCATCCACAGCTCCTCAGTGATAAGTGGCGCACAATCACTCCACGCACGGTCTGATGAAATACGACAGGCAGACGTGAGCCAACAAAGCTGCTCTGTGATGTCGAGCACATGGAAAAGCGAACCGGTCGCTTTTACGATGGTTCTGCCCCTGCCAATTTTGATTCCGAGCGTTGTCTCCGTTCCCGTGATAGAGACTACATGGTCAGCATATTTCGACTTTAGCATGGCATCGACTTGCAAGCATGAGCTTACCATGAGTACGGCGCACTCTTCCAGGCCGCATTGACTCGAGAACTTCTTGCATGGCCGTCACTGTATTCTCACCGTTCGAAGGCCATGTCTGTTTCATGTAGTCTCTGAAAATGAGATTAGTTCAATGGCTCTGGCAACGACGGTGCCCATGTTTCACAATCGCGCGCTGCGATCGCTCAGGATGTGGCACTGCGCCGGTTGTTGGAGAGATTTGCGAACTCACTTGCATGTCAGCATCTGCTGGCGATGGTCTTCGCCATTGAGTACAAGTACATTAAGCAGACCAGTAAAGCGTGGCTCTGGATCTCCGTAGTAATCTTGTAGGAACCTGATAGGATCCCACTGTAAGTCGTGCTCTAGGGATACTCTGCTCCGCCAGTCCCATTGGGATGCTTTGTACAGCTCGCGAATTTTAGAAGTCACGAGACCTTGCGTAAGGCGTGCTGAAGCTGTGATTTGATCGGAAATCCACGTGAAAGCTTCAATATCCGTATTTGAACCACGAATGTGCTCACGGCAAAGTGAGATGAGTCTCACTTCCTGGGCAAGGTCTGCAGTGAGGAGGTCAGTCTTGCAGAGCACTGCTGCTCGGCTCTCCAGCCATGATGCTCTTCGGCCGATCCAGTCATGGCCCAGTAGATAGCGTAACCGTCCAATGGTGTATTGCTGGTGGTCGAAGCCCATTGTCGTGAAAAAGGCAAAGAATTCTTCGGATATGCAGCTGCCCGAACATCCTTAGGTCAGTCATTGAAAAAATACAAAGTAATGATCAAAGAAGGGAATTGAAGTTGATAACATGGCAAGAAGCGATCCTTGTTGACTCACATACCTACTCAGTGCACGCAGCGTGAACCAGCGTTGCCTAGCCGGATACAGACCAGTGTCTCCAGACGTTTTGTGTTGATTCTTCGTGGTGCAGAAAATGAAATGAAGCCACCCAAAAACTTGCACTGAAGTCAGCTCCATCCCGAGAGATTCACGTGGATTCAATGAGGGAGGCATCAGATCAACGAACGCGATCGCAATCCGACGCTCAGAAATTTGACGGAACTTTCGGAGTGCTTCCACACCGAGTCTGTCAAGTTCCTTGATAAATTCTGGAAGCTCCATGATTTGCACATCTCGGACATAGTAGGGAATAGCGGCATAGCTTTTCAGCCGGCCGTGTAGCCCAACAAGCCTCGAAATGACCCTTCCAAGATCGCGAGTGACGTCCGAATCGCTCAGTTCGAAGATCTCACCGAGCCTCTTAGAGGCCTCATCTCTCTCCTGGTCGATGTGCAGAGCTGCCAAAGGTATGGCGTCCCGTAAAGCCTGGACCAGGAGTGCAATTTTTACTGAAGTAAGTTGCCAGATGGGCTCGACGAACAGTGCTTCGATCCTCCGGTATTCGTCAAGTATTACATCTACAATATCCTGCACGCAACACGACAGTATATGTCAGTAGAGGCGGTTCTCTAAATGTGCACCCACAGTAAAACCTACTGAGACGGTAGCATGGATGGGACGAGGAAGCTCCATTGCGGCGAGTAGCAGCAAGGATTCGGTTGTATAGGAAAATGGACGTGCTTAGAGTCGATTGTCGATGGAAAGAGGTCTGCAAGCGAAGAACAGCTGAAGGTGGGCCAGGCTGGGTTATATGTCCAGCTAAGCATGTATCGAGCTGGACTCGATCTCTCCACGTGTGCTTCTAATCAGTGAAAGCCGCCTTAAGACACGTCACTGCCAAGTTGAGAACATGATACCTAAGAATCAGCTCTCAGTGCCCAATGCTGTATGGAGTACTCAGCTTCATATGTGGCCAGTTTAACTTGGCGACGAGGAGAGCAACAGGGCATCCAGTTTGCAAGCCAGCCAAGCACCCATGTACCTACGTGCAAGCCGCCTTTCAATAAACCAGAGCTACAACATACCCACAATGACCTCCCAAAAACCGCCAATGGCTCCCAGAAATCCTTGCGAACGGCTCGTGTAGGTCATTGTCGAATATCCAGCCAAGATTTGATCGAGCTCGACCAGTCTCTCCACGACTGCTTCTAACCAGTGAAAGCCGCCCTCTGACACGCCACTGGCTCCAACGGCAACCAGACGTCTTACGATCAGCTCACAACGCCCGAATCAATGTCGAATATCCATCCAAATGTGTAGTTCAGCTCGTCTCTGAATTCTCTCTCTGTAGCTTGTCCCAGCTGCAAGCATGACCGCATGAGGCTTGCATGCGAAGCGGGAGAATGGCATGACAGTATACGGTCAGTAGAAGCAACTCCGGTGAGAAGTCGTGGAGCTTGCAAGCCTTGGCAAGTCAGCTTTGACGTACACGTGACTTCCTGTAAATTCCAGGTCTTGATAAGGTAAGAGAACGTTCTTGTTTTGGCATGGAAAAAAGGGGTTTCACCTATGAACAGATTAATCAAAACACCCCTCTCACAACCACAATCATCTCTCCCAGCCCTCATCCCCAATCTACCTCGTCTGCAACATCTCACTTCCACCCTTCCCCACAGCCTCCTTCGCCTCCCTAACCTCCTTCCTACTCAACCCCAAACTGGTCGCATACTCTCCAAAAGCAAGCAACATCCTCTCCAACAACTCCCTCGACTCCGCAAGCAACTCCCTAATCTCCGCCACATCCCTGCTCTTCCGCGCATCGAACTCGACGTCCGTCCAGCTAGGTTCGAGGACTTGCACGAAACGCGTAATCTCCGCAATGGCGGAGGTGTACGAGCGGATGATGGCGGGGACGTCTTTGGCGGCCTGGCCGTAGTCGTCTTCGTCCAGGGACGCGAGGACGAGGGCGGCGAGGGCGCGGATGGCGTGCGTGATGTTGACGCGGTTGCTGCGGGGGACGCCGAAGACGACGGCGTTGGCGAGGCGGGAGAAGGTTTGGCGGAGGGGTTCGCCGAGGGGGGTTTGGAGGAGTTTGAGCATGTAGCCGTTGGTTTCGGCGCTGAGGGTTTGTTTGCTGAGTTGGGCTTGTTGCTCTTTGGAGAGGACGCGGTCGGTGCCCCATTCGAGAGCGCGTTTGGGAGAGAGCGAGTTGTGGGCGTTGGGGCTTTGGCCGATGGAGCGGGCGATGTTGCCGATGTTTTGGCTGAACGAGGAGGATTGTTTGGCGAAGACTTCTCCTTCTTTGACGCCCTGGTTGGCGATTCTTGGAAGGCCCATGGGGGCAGTTTGTGGGTGCCCGATGAGGTGTTCCTGCTGTTTGCGCGAGAGTTCCTCGGCTGCCATCTTAGCACGACCTTCGACGGGTTCTTGTGATTCTCTGATACGAGTCCTGATTGCCTCGATCTCATCCAAGCAAGCAGTGCTAATCTGGGTCCAGGTGCTGCCAGTGTTGCGGTCGACTTCGGTGAAGATAGATTTCCTACGTGCAGCAAAGTCCGTGCAGATGAGGTAAAGCTCCCAAAAAGCGAAAGTCTTGGGCAACTCCTTCTTGCTCTTGAGACCATTGAGTAAAGATCCGTTCGGGTCCTTCGATCCAGCGTTATCCTTGATCTCGCTGGTCAAAGGGTTACCCTTCTTAAGCGGAGGCTCAGCAACGTAGAGCGTGAATATGGTGTTGCTGATCTCCCACAGGAAGATCAGCATAAAGCTTGAGCTTCCGCCCTGCCACATCAGACCGGGGATGTGGATAAGACCAGAGGGCGGGGCGTTGTTAGGCAGGTGACGGTGGTAGAGGCTTCCAATAGTGGAAAACAGAGACCAGGCCGGACGACGAACGATTGTGAAGTAGATTGGCGTAATCGTGACCATTCCCCAGATAGCAAGCTGAAAAGCCGATTGTGCCACCGATGGAGCCTTCTCTCTGAGCTTCGCCATCGGGCTCATTGGTTGCGATTCTTCCTCAACACTTCCATCCTGATTAGTCTTCTTCTTCTTCTCCAAAAGTTGCACAGTATCCCTGTCACTGTAAAGATGCACACCGGTCTGCCAAAGAGCCAGACACATGTACAAACACCTCAGCAGGATCGGGTTCTCATTCAGTCTGGGTCTTTCATATGGCCGACCCTGATCAATCCATCCCAGCTGTGATTCCTTCGCTCTTGACCAGATGTACACTTCACCGAAAAAGAAAGCCGAAAAGATATACCAGGCCAGAGTGTGGTACGTCCTTAGCGTGGTCAAGTGCTGAACAAACGTCTCGAGTCCGGATGTTGTGTTTCTCTCTCCGACGTGCAAGTTCGCCAGTCGGATGATGAAGACGGCCAAGACCGTCAAGAAGAGAAGCATTGTGCGAACTCCAGGCAGGCCGAAGGGGAACATGCGCCAGAAGAGATTTCCATCTGACATGAGGACTGCTTCGGTGTAGCAGAGGAATAGTGCGGCGCCGGCTGCGCTCGTGAAGCGGCGATGCATTGCCGGGGTAAGGAAGTCCTTGTAGGAGCGAACCTTGGGTTCTGGTTTGGAAGACATCTTGCCGATGCTCGCTGAAGGAGCGTATGAATTGTTGCACTGGAGAGTCGTGGTTCGTGTCGCCATGCTAAAGAGGTGTAGTGAAAGAAAAGGTTTCGCGAGTGTCGCGTTGTGTAAATGCAGCTTCTACTCAGACATCGCTGGTCAGACAGTCCTCCACGTAGTATCCGCACCGAGATGTGCGTATGGAAGGAAAGTGTTCGTTGTTGTGGTGTGAGATGGACTTGTTTGATTGAACTTCACAAACGTCTCTCTCACATGTTTCCAAAGCGGTAAACAGTCTTGGCGACGCTGGCAGCACCGACTTGCCGGGACGTCATCCATCCATGCCGGGCAAGGCACCAAGCCACTTAGCCGGCACGAGACATACCACGACGACCTCACTCCTCTTCGTCCCATACTGTCACCAAATTGTACACCGTGACTGTATACACCACTGCTGGCTAATCGGCAACGAAGTCAGCTCATTCCAGCGATAACCAAATCGCAACCTCACCGCCCAGCGACGACCTCACATCCACCACCACCACCACCATGTCCTTCCAAGACTCCGGGGCTCTCGAGTGTACGTCCCTACCCACTCCCACTCCATAAACCCTCACTAACACCTCCCAGCCCAACCCACAACCTGGCGCCGCACCGACGACCCTCAATATGCCGACGACCCCGAATTCCAGTCCCTAACCACCACCCTCTCGGACAAACTCTTCACGCTCACCAACTCCATCTCCCGCCTCAACAACCAAATCGCCCTCCTCGGCACAAAGCGCGAAACCGACCGCGTGCGCGAGCGCGTGCAAGACCTCCTCGCCGAAACGGGCGCGTCCTTCAAAGACATCGGCGAAGGGCTCAAGCGCGTCAGCAACTGGGAGGACTTGGGGCCGAGCCAGAAGTACACGCAGGGCAAGCTCAACCAGGAGTTCCGCGCGAGTTTGAGCGAGTTTCAGGTGCTGCAGCGGCAGGCGCTGGAGAAGCAGCGAGCGAGCGCGAGCGCGGCGCGGACGGCGTTGGAGCAGGAGGAGGGGGCACAGGACGGTAGTCAAGGCCAAGGCCAGCAGCAGCAGCAGCAGCAATTGCAGGCGCAACAACCGCAGCTCGCAGACCAATCCGACGTAGACTTCCAAGAAACGCTGATCATCGAGCGCGAGTCGGAAATCCGCAACATCGAGCAGTCCGTCGGGGAACTTAACGAGCTGTTCCGCGACGTGGCGCACATGGTGCACGAGCAAGGGCAGAGTTTGGACGTGATCAGCGATAACGTGACGCAGACGAGGGATGATACGCGGAATGCGGATCAGCAGTTGCGCACGGCGAGTCGGCATCAGAAGAGCGCGAGGGGGAAGGCGTGTTGTCTTTTGTTGATTTTGGTGGTGGTGTTGACTGTTATTATTGTGGCTGCTGTTTTGGGTTAGGGGTAGAGGGTGGTTTCGTTTGGGGCGGGTTTTCTTTTCCTGTTTCTTTCACTGTCCACTGGAGGATGTATTTCAGTTCTATATACCTCTTTTGTGCTTTTCTGGCATTTTCAGACATTTCGGCGAAGACAGATACATGCGACATGGAAACTGTGCATTACCGGACCAGAAGAGCATGCGATTTTTCAAATGGTGTACCAAGATTAGGTCATTCAGCTTGATATTTGCTCCATGGTCATCATAAAATATGCTACGCTGCGCTAAAATCGGCATATAACCCCCAATGTAAGGTTAATAATAAAACGACAAAAGCACATCCACACCCTCTCGTGCATATCACATCTACTCTTACGCAGCCAAACCCATCTCCGCGAGCCAATCATAATAATTCTCTAGCATGACAATGCGTTTTGTGCAGATATATCACCCTTGCGTGCATAAAAGTCGTCATCATTCCCACGTGGGAGGCGCCCACGTGTTTCTTCGTCTCATGTTCTTCTCGAGGTCTCCCCCAATCAACTGCGTGCCGAACCCAGATCTTGTGCCGGAGCTCTGTCCGAGAGACATTGATCGATTGTTGGAAGTCTTGCAAGAATAAGAACGCGTTCGCCATTGCGTATGGCAGGAGATGCAGCCGCGGGCGGTTTTCGAGGCTGTAATATCTCCACAGATAGAGACCGTTGATCATGATCATTCATCAAACATCATTCTCCTCCCAACTCCCTCACCTCCCCCTCTCATGCTCCCCACCACCACTCCCCCTCGCCGTAGTCCCCTGACTACTCCCCCCCAACCCGACCCCCTCCCCATCCCCCGGCGCCCTGGGCCCCACCATCCAATCCTCCATAGCCAACCACTGACTCCAAGCTTTCTCAGCGGCGAGAATCTCCTCAACCTTCGCCTCACCGAGCGGTTTCATGAAAGGCGTGCACTCATCCGCTCCCCCACCCGAGCCCGCATCGTAGTGTTTCTTGCAAGTCCTCCACCCGCCGTGTTTGGCGGCGAAGAGGTAGTTGCGGCGCTCGCAGTCGAGGTGGGGCGAGACGCCGCGCGCCCAGTCGTCGCCGAAGAAGCCGTGTAGGATTGGAGGTTTGTCGAAGCCGGTGATTATGAGGCGCCGGATGTAGGGGAGGAGGGAGACGAAGGTTGGTTGTTGCTGGTGTTGGTTGGGGTTAGGTTGGTTGTTGGAGGCGGTGGAGTGGGAGGGGCTGTTGAAGCCGTTGGTCGGGGGGCGGTGGTAGGGTGTGAATGTGAATTGTTGGGGGTTGGAGTGCGAGGCGGGTGAGGGTGCGGTGTTGCCAGGTGCGGAGGTGATGATGGGGTGGGCGAGCCATTGGTAGGGGAGACGAATGTTTATCAGTGCGCAGAGGGCTTGCGTGCCGGGTTCGTGTTGCGCGTGGTCGAGGAAGTAGCGCTGGCAGCTTTGGTAGGCGGGATGCCAGTCGACGATGTCGAAGTTGGGATCATTGGAGAGGAGAGGAGGGGGAGCGGGTGGCTCGTCGATTATGCCGTCCATGAAGTTTGGTTTGCGCGAGGGTCTGGTTGAAGATGAGGCGGAGGCGGATGAAGACGACGAGGCGGCGGCGGGGTACAAGTGAGGCGGCGGAGGTCGGTTTGCGTAGTATGAATCGAAGGGTCTGGAGTTGAACTGGCCGTATCGGTCCATGGTGGTGGTGTGTGTATATATGAAGTGAGATTGAGTTTGGGGCAGCTGCTGCAAGGTACACCGATCTGGAGATGGAGAGGTGAAGTGATGAGGTCAGAGAGTCGTTGCACGGATCGAGGGGAGTCTGGAGTGGATTGAGGTGGATGATAGCTGTAGGGCAGTAGTGAGGCTGAGGAGATGCGAATTGGTAGATGAAGGTATTGTCGACCTACTTTGGTGTCACGCAGTGTGTGTGGAACAACTACAGTGTTGCAGATGAGATCATCCCATGTCATGTTAATAATTTACCCGGCTATTGGAATAAAGAAAGAATAAAGAAGAATGGCATGATGCTTGTGAGATACTTTCCTTAGCTTCCGCCGGTGATGAAGCCGACCGATTTTGAGAGCAAAAGACCCTGGCTACTGGCTCGCGTGATCGACCTAACGTTTCGACTGATCCGAGGCTATTCCAACGTCCAAGACATCCATTTCTCTATATGCTATTCTTGAACCATTGTTTCGACGTCGAGATACGACGAGAAGCACAACAAATGCATGGAGAAATTTGTTGCTGATATCTGACAGCTAGTCCCACCAATTTCTTGCTATGAGGCCCCTTATCATCGATCGAACATCTCTACAAGTGTACAATCGAAAAATCCACCTAACGACGTCATCCTACGATAATAAGACCGTCTTGTCTTTCGATCATCTTGTATATACATACATGTACATGTACCCCCTTGCAGTCCCCCCTTCGTCCTCCCAAAACTCCCCAAGAATTGAAAGTAAAGATCTGCCTTCTCACCAACCCCCAACCAATGCTAAGAAAAATGGCCACCCAAACCTACTCCCTAACTAGCCGCCTCCCCCTCCCCAACACCCCCTCCCTCACCCTCCCCCACATCCACCTAGGCGTCTACCTAACCTCCGGCGCCGAGACCCGGCGCGCCGTCCGCTACGCCCTCGAAGCCGGCTACCGCGCCTTCGACTCGGCGCAAATGTACCACAACGAGCGCGAAGTCGGCAGCACGATCCTCGAATACCTGCAAGAACACGAGGGCGAGTTGAGGCGCGAGGATATCCACTACACGAGTAAATTGGCGAGTAATGCGAGTTATGAGCAGGTGAGGAAGAGTATCACGAAGAGTGTGAAGGAGTGCGGACTGGGGTATATCGATTTGTTCCTGCTGCATTCGCCTTACGGGGGCAAGAAAGCGCGGTTGGAGAGTTGGCGGGCCCTGGAGGATGCCGTGGATGAGGGCGAGGTGAGGATTCCGGGCGTGAGCAATTATGGCGAGAAACACGTGAGTTGATCGAAACCTCCCTCTCTAATCATATCAAGAAGATTCTTTTTTCATTGACGAAACGAACTAGATCGACGAACTCTTCGCCTCCTCCCCCCGCCACCTCCCCGCCATAAACCAAATCGAAGTCCACCCCTTCAACACCCGCTCCTCCCTCACGCAGCACTGCAAAAAGCACAATATCGTCGTGGAAGCCTACGCACCCCTCGCGCGCGCCTACAAAATGAAGGACCCGACCATAGTCCGTCTTTCACAGAAATACAACTGCACGCCCGCGCAGCTGATGGTGCGGTGGAATCTGCAGCACGGGCACGTGGTGTTGCCGAAGAGTGTGAAGAGGGAGCGGATTGTGGAGAATGCGGACGTGGGCGGATTTGTGATTGAGGAGGGGGATGTGGAGGTGATGGATGGGTTGGATGAATATCTTGTTACTGGTGAGTCGCGGTTTTCGTTCTTGGTTTAGGGGTTTGGTTTTCTGTTGTTGTGTTGGGTCTTGACTGACTTTTTGTGATCTTTTAGATTGGGACCCCGTCGATGCGCCATAGATGTCCTGTTCAGACGATACTTTTGGATGATGTATATATGAACGGAAACGAAAGCAACACTGATAGAAGAAATCTATGCAAACGCAATAACGAAACCCTCAGACACAATCCTCACGGAGTCAGATGATATTATTGATGAAACAGACAACTTCCTATACTTGCACCGGCCTCACCCTCCAATCCAACAGCAGTCCCAATTCCCAACCTCATCCCATACTCACTCGCAAGCAAGGCCGTCAGCCCAACAAACTCAGCAAACTCTCACAACACTCCACAGATCCTACCCTCTACCTAGTCAAACCAGTAGTGAGCGCACTCGGATCGGCGAGGACCTTGTCCTTCATGGAGATCAAATCGTCCACATCCCACTGGGCCCAGACATAGCGGCCGTTGAGGAAATCCGCCTCAGGGCTAGCGAGCCAGACGGCAAAATCACCCGGCACCTTGACTATACATCGATGTTGTCAGTGAATGCCCTCGTTTTACAACATTGGAATTCAAAGGAACTTACTATCCTCCCAAACAGCCATATCTTTAGGGATATTCTCCTCCGCGAGCGGCGTCCAAATCGAACCCGGGTGGAAAGAGATGAACTTGACGTTGCTGGCCGGCTCGTCGAAAGCGAAGTGCGTGGTGAGCTGGTTGGCAGCCGCCTTAGACGCGCAATACCCATTGGCGTTCGGCACGACCATCTGGGAGGCGCAGGAGCTCACGTGGAGAACGGACTTGGGTCCTCCACAAGCGGTGGAGGGGAGGTTGACGAACTCCTTCACCATGTGATGGAAGCCGACGACGTTGACGGTGAAGTAGTTGGCCATGGCCTCGGTGCTGATGTCTTTGGTGGGAGTCATGCTGGCGACGGCCGTGGCGCAGGGGACCAGGACGTCGATTTCGCCGACTGAGCTGAGGATCTCGCTCATACGTGGGAAGTCGGACTGCGACGCGGCGTAGGTCTCGACTTTCACGGAGGGGTAGGCGGCTTCGAGGGACGCCTTCGCTTCGTCGAGGACGGACTGGCGGCGTTGGATGATGATGATGCGGCTGATACCGGCTTTGGCGAAGGACTCGCTGATGGAGTAGCCGATGCCGGTTGCTGGGAGTGGTTAGTGGAGTCTCTCCAGCGGTTTGATGAGTTCGTGAGACGTACCACCGGCCGTGATGAGCAGAGTCTTGCCCTTTGCGTCGAACGTGGTCTTTGAAGGCGAGATGCGATCGTAGGTGTCCTTGTGGTAGGTCTTGATCTCGGCCGGCCTGACCTGCAGATTGTCCTTGAAATCGAACGGCATGTTGGCGTTGTTTGACGTTGGAAATTCGATGTGTTGATTGATGTATCAGTGGATGATCGTACGGTCGATGTTGGATTGCAATGGGTAAACTCAGAGATGTCCGTGAAGTCAAGCAGTATTTAAACTCTGGTAAGATTGCGACGATCAATCCTTCCTCGCGACGACCTCTCATGATGCTTCATAATCAGGAACGCGATCAGGCAGCCCTTCTCGCACGCAAGCTCAATCGCATTCGCAAGGTTCAAAGGATTGCGGCTGCATGTGTGAGTGTACAAAGAAATCCAGTCGCAATAAGACCGAATTGACTAAGCCATCAGATGGTTGTGTTTCACGATCGCATCCAAACCCGGATCACGAAATCCAATGGACACGGACGCGGACGACGACTGCAATTCCGTATGCCGATGGTGACATTACTGTCTTCGCACAGGATGACACAGCAGAAACACCACTCACCAAATCGGTATTATGGCACGCTCCCACTTAGTGCGCCTGCATAATAATCGTGTTGCTTACGGGAGGCCTTATCGGTGGTATGCTTGTTTAACGCCGAGAGAGCAAAGTCCTTTGTTTGGCGTGCACAAAGCTATCGATATACGAGCAACAGTTATCTCATGTAGTCATTTGAGGAGCTGTGCTAACTTAGAAAAGACAAGTCGGGAATATTTCGTGTTGGCACAAGTGGTATAACGAGATCTGCAGACCATGCATACGCGAAAGGACCCAAGTCCACGGCGGACGCCGTCAGAGGCGTACATGTAGTGCTTTGATAGATGACCATTCTTTTAATTCTAGGTTTAGCTAATGAAGAGCAGCTTGAGATCATATCATTGCCATGGGCTATTGACATATATCAAGAGTGCGAATCTCGACCATGTGAGAATTAAAATAATACATGTAGATGTACATGTGAATAGAAGATGCACGCAAGCTATACCGATGAAATCATACGCAAGGCCCAAGCTCCATCAAGCTTCACTTCACCGTCTTCATATGTTCACGACCTCCCTCCAAACCACTTTCAAGACGATTCCAAAATCCACACATACAAACACTACCCAGACTCCTCAAAGACCCTCAAAAACCGTCAAAAACATGGGCGCCCGCCTCTCCAAACCCCGCGGCCCAGCCGGCACAACCGAATCCTCTCGCCCCGTGCCCGCACCACCAGCACCCACACCGGCACGCCCCCTCCCCCGCCGCCCCTTCAACGCGCGCACCGCCATGGCGCCCGCGGCCGCTTTCACCATGGCCTGCATCCTCTTCGTGTACAGCACGACGAGCATCCGGGCGGCGAAAGAGAATGCCCGTCGGTACAGAGAGAAAGATACCGGTGGGGAAGGGCTGAGTTTGATTGAGGAGAATAGGAGACGGCATGGGATGGGGGGGAGGAGGGAGGGGGAGAGGGGCACAGTGGGGGAGTTGGCTGGGCAGTTGTTTGGGAAGGGTGGGGAGGAGGATAAGCAGGTGGAGGGTGGGAGGGCGAGGAGTAAGGAGGAGGAGAGGTTGAGGGCGTTGAAGGGTGAGAGGAGGTAGGGTGATTGGAGGTTTGAATTTGCAATCTTGGGAGGGTGGGCTGTGCTTGTCGATCGGGACGGTTTCGTCGCGAAGAAGTCGACATCGCACTGGCATCATCGAGCGTAATGCTCGCCACGGAGACTCAAGGCTCAATGTCGAGCAGAACCGCTACCGGATATGTCGCTGGATTTTACTTGACTGCCACAACTCAAGTCTGGCCCGCCTCAACATTGCTCTCGAGGGTGCACATATGAAGCCTTGCTTTAGAGGCAGAATGTGCAAATATGAAAGCACAGCAGAGCACTGGCACGTCTAGCCTGAGAATACGGATCGAATCGGGTTCTTGCAGGCATGAATTGTGGTTACCGTCCTTGCAACGCCGGAGAACGGACACGAACCACAGGCGAACAGCCGATTCGGGTAACGGTCCCTCTCGTGAGGAACGATCAAGATTTTGTATGTCTAATCTAAAGGACAACGCCGATTCCACCGCTAGCCCGCGATCGCTATGTTGCGGCCACCGAGTATGCAGGCTCGAGATTGACTGTTTCAGCGAGTCTAAGAGACCTTAACCGATCGATACTGCAACGGCAACTTCTTCTGGAAAATGTCTCGTCTGGAAAGCCGCATGAGCCCTAGCTACGCAGCCCTGCAGATGCTCCGCTTGGAGGAAGCCTTTATTGCCCCATTCAAAACTACACCGCCAATGCGAGAGGCTCCAGAGTAGTGATGGATGCGCTCTGAGCGCGGCGCTAAGCCTGCTGGTGGAGACAACTCGCGGCTCGTCCGGTGTAAAGGATGAAGCACAAGGGAAGCGCGCCAATGTCGATATTCTGGCATGATTGGCGCGCGAGGGCGCATGTAGTACTGTGGTGGGGACAACTGCACCATCACACATATTTCATCAGCATACTGTACCTATCAAACGTTGTAACATGACGGGTCATTTCTCTCAGTTACTTACCTCCTAACCCACGAACAAGCTGCGCATCAGCCTGATTTTCAAGCCTTCTTCATCAATTAAACAACTTCCAACTCAACCTCACCCCGTCTCCTGCATACTAGCGTACGCCTTCTGCTGCCCCTCGAGCAAACCCGTGTAGTAGCCGGCGTAGTACCAGCTCATCATCAGGTTCTTCATGCTTTCGTCTTGCACTGTGATAAGACTTGTCAGTTTTTCCCGAATGTTGGTCGGAATTTGCACGTGTGAATTTGAGAATCCGCTTACTGGAATTCAAGACCGCCTGTGGCATGGTAGCGGCCGGTTGTTGAAGAGTTGAAGATACTGTTGGAGCTGTTGTTGGTGCTGATGTGGGTGGCTCGATTTCCATTGGTGCACTGGCGGTCGTATGTGATTGTGATTGTAGTTGGGACGGTTGTTGGGTGGCGGTCCCGTTTGACGTCGCCGGTCCTTGTTGATGCAATTGCGCATTGTTAGCAACGGTTGACTGGGTACTCGCTTCTTTATTGCTTTCCAGTTGGCTGAGATCGACTTGCTCGCCTTTGGCGGCTAGGCTGTGATATTTCTTGATTTCATTCCAACGTTAGTGTAAGTTCATCTCGGCATAGGAGCATAACATTGCGAACCTTGTATTCGGCTAGGGCATCTTCCCAGGATTCTTGCAGTGCGGAATCATCCCAGATTTCCTCGTGTGTTAGGTTGTCTCCTGTCATATTTTGACTTGGTTTCGCTTTTTTGTCGATGAGAGGTTGTCGAATGGCACTGTTGATGGTGGGTCCACAGGTCAAGTTTAAAGTCGCCCGGCCGGCAAGTGAAGTTCAGAGGGCTCGGCAGACTTGCCCTCATCTCCGCGCTTCGCAGAGAAAAAGTTCCAGCAAGCCCGCCCAAATCTCCAAAAGTCGAGACGGGTCTTGCGAAAGAAAAAACCTCGACTACAACATATTAAACCCTCTCCCACATTCACACACAATATGGCCGCCGAGAAGAAACGCAAGAGCGTCGACGGCGCCGCTACCGCCACCAAAAAGGTCAAAACCGCCCCCTCCGCCGAGAAGCCCGCGCCGGTGAAATCTGCCCTCAAAGGATCCAACAAAAAAGTCTCAGCAACCTCCACCAGCGAGAAGAAGCAAGCCGATGGCAAGAAAGAGAAGGTCGTGAGCAAAGCGAAGAAGTCTCTCGGCAAAACTCCCGTCGCCGCCGCCGTGAAAGAAATCGAAGAGCCCGCATCCGACAGCGAAGCCGACGACGAAGAGAGCAACCAGCTCACCGCCGACCAGACCGCCGAGCTCCTCGCCGGCTTCTCCAGCAGCGAAGACGAGGGCTCCGACAATGAAGACGGACCCACCAACGACGAGGGCGTTGCCCTCTCCAAAATCCCCGAGGCGCCTCTAAACGTGCGCGCCGTGCAAAAGCACATCATCAAAAAGACCGGCAGCCGCGAAAATGATCCCGAAACCGTCCCCGGCACCGTCCACCTCTCCCGCCTCCCCCACGGTTTCTTCGAGCCCCAGCTGCGCGCCTACCTCTCGCAATTCGGCACGATCACGCACCTCCGCCTGGCGCGCAACCGCAAGACGGGCAAGAGCAAGCACTTCGCTTTCGTGGAATTCGCCTCGTCCGCAGTCGCCACCATCGTCGCAAAGACCATGGACAAGTACCTCCTGTTCGGGCATATCATGCAAGCGCGCCGCGTGCCGGACGAGCAAGTCACGGAGGACTTCTGGAAGGGCGAGGGACGCAAGCGCGTGGCGCCGAGGAATAAGTTGGAGGGTGTCAGGCTGCGCAAGGGCGTGAACAGGGAGGGGTGGGAGAAGAGGGTGGAGAGGGAGGAAAGGAAGCGCGAGGAGAAGGCTGCGAAATTGAAGGAGCTGGGCTATGAGTTCGACATGCCGGCTGTGAGGGCTGTGGAGAGCGTGCCGGTGCAGAAGGTGCTGAAGCAGGCGGACGATGAGGAAGCTAAGGCCATTGAGGCTGAGGAGCCGGTGAAGGTTGTGGAGAAGACTGTTACCGAGGAGCCTGGGAAGGTTACCACCACGGTGACGGAGGAGAAGGGCAAGAAGCGCGGCGCTGGTAAGGAGGGTAAGGCGAGCGGTAAGGCGAAGAAGGCGAAGAAGAACTAGAAGGACATGTTTAAAAGCGAGGACGGAAGGCTTGTAATGTTATCACTTTTCTTAGTTCATGTTCAGCGGTGTTCTTGGTTGTTTTCTCGATTTTCATTTCATGGCAGTCATTCATAGAAAGGAAAATCTATCCGGCTCATCAAAAGGGCAACGCCTGGCGTTTTCATCAATGCATTCAGCCTTCCCCCTGCTTTCTCAACCTTGTACTTTTTGGCTCCCTCGCCATGCAGGGCACGCACCGTCCCGTCATCTCGCAGCAATCAAACCTTCGCCGCCATGAACGCCACGCTATCCTCCAATATCGCCAATGCCCTCCACTGCAACAACGACAAACCACGACTCCCGCATGCAGAAAAGCACCTCAACCCCCAAACCAATCCCATCAAAATCACTTCACAATCAACGCCGCACTAGGCACCAACCCGGCCTCCTTCAGCGTCAAGCCGAAATCACTCTGGTCGAAGACCTTCTTTGGGAAATTCTGCGTGAAACTCTCCGCCTGCACGCCACTATCTTGAGCCAAAGCATGCGCCACCTCGAAAAGCGTCGTTTCCGCAGGGAAAGTCTTCATGACATTGCCCGCGCTCGACGTCTGCAGTCTCAAGCGCGCCTCGGAGTGGTTTGCCGTCTTTGACGGAGCTGCAGCAGCAGCAATAGAAGAGCTACCACCAGCCTGCGCGGCGCCCGGATTATACGCATCAGGGTTCGCGCGCATGGCCTTCTCCTCTTCAGCTTTCTGCTTGCGCGCTCTCTTATCCGCTTCGATCTGCTCTCTAATCCTCTTCTTCGCCGCCGCATCATCGGCCTTCTCCTGCCTCTTCGCCTGCGCCTCTTTGATCTGCTCTTTGCGCCTCAACTCCTCTTTCGCATCCTCGTTGTCCTTCGTGTGCTTCCTCCTAATCTCATCGTTCCGCTTCGCCGCTTCCTTGTCCTCCTTCGCCTGCCCCGCGCGCTTGGCGGCGAGTTTTTCCCGCAGCTCTTGTAGGCGGGCGGCTTTTTCTTCTTCCGTCAGAGGGGCGAGTTCTTCTGCTGACTCGGCAAAGTCGTCGTGCCCGGATTTTTCGGCGTGGAATTGTGCTTGCGACATGCCCCGGAATTTCTTGCCGCAGTCGTTGCACACCATGCTGCGGGCTTGTTCGCCGGCTTGGAGGGCGGGGTTGTCGTCTTCGGCTTGCAGCTCTTCGAGAGGGGTGTCGGCGTTGGCGGAGAGCCAGTCGATGGCGGCGGGGAGGTTGTTGGAGGTTTTTTGAAGGGCGAGGGTGGCGCGGGGTTCTTCGAAGCCCATTTCGAGGAGATTTTGCAGGTCGGTGGACATGATGGGCGAGGTGTTGGGGGGTGCGGGTGGGTGGTGTTGAATGTGTTGTGCTGGATGTGAGGATGAAGTAGTGATGGAGTTTGGTTGGTGTTAGATGGAAGGTGGAGCTGTTGCTAGCTACGCAGGAAGTGCAATTCCAGGGTGTGGGTGGCGTGGTGTCGATTGAAGATGACAGCTCGTTCCAGTCAAGCTCGTTCCAGGTGTCTTGATGCGGTGGCGGGGAGGAAGTTGTAGTAGTGAATGATGATACTAATCATGAAGAAGACTAGAAGAGTCTCTTGCCCTGTGTGGTGACGTCGCTTCACAAACACGCCAGCTTGAGGCCAGAGCAGCCAAAGCGGCACACGCCATCCGAGGGGTATTGAAGGCAGACAGCAGTGAGATAAACCGATTTAATGACAGGAAAAATTAAGAAAAAAAGTACAGAAAAGTCGAGCGATATTTACTGATATTTAATGAATTTTTCAACAATACTTTCACTGCATAGTCAATCTATTTGCCCAGCCTTACCGCAAACCCAGCTTGCCTTTCTCCTCTCTCTCCAGCTCGCCCGCACGCACCAATCGATTCCCCCCAGCCGGCACCACGATCTACCACTGATATCACCAATCATCAGCCCTCCTACCTGTACCTGTCTGCCTACTTTTCCTCCTCCACACTCGATAATCCTATACCACACTTTCTCTCGACACCCCTAAATATATCAATCTCACCATGTCTGTCGAACTCGACCCCTCCGAGCTGGGCTTCAAGCGTATGCGCATACCCTACATCTTCCAGCAACGTAGCCCTCGTGTGAGCTGACCAACAATCAAAACAAATAGGCCCTTTCACCCATGAAGTCTCCCAGGTCCTGCGCCTGCGCAACCCTAGCAATGAACCCATCGCTTTCAAAGTCAAGACCACCGCTCCCAAGCAGTACGTGTCATGCCCTCCTTCCAACTCTCCCAGCCACACCATCAGGACCTGACAACCTACCCTCTCCCAGGTACTGCGTGCGCCCCAACTCCGGCCGCATCGAGCCCTCTAGCGCCGTCGAGATCCAAGTCCTCCTGCAAACCATGAAAGAGGACCCCCCACTCGACGTGCGCTGCAAAGACAAGTTCCTCGTACAATCCGTCACCATCCCCTCCAACACGCCCGACGGCCAGACCGTCTCGCAAATCTGGGCCGGCATCGAGAGCGTGTCCAAATCCTCTATCCAAGAGAAGAAGATCCGCGTCGTCTTCCTGCCCGCCGACGGCCAACCGCAAGCCCAAGCCAACGGCATCGCCGCCGCCAACGCCAGCTCCCTCGACAACTCGCACTACAGCGAGGACCAACCCCCCGCCTACTCCAGCCCGAGCCCTCAAGCAGTGACGCCGCAGCGCAGCGTCGGCCCCACAAACTCCCTCGACGAGAAACCCGAGGGCGCCAAGAACCGCGCCGACGCCGTCCACAGCGCCCACAACCCGGCCACGCAGTCCTCCTCCCTCGCCGGCGCCGCCTCTTCTATTTCTTCCGCCATCCCCACATCGCAAGAAGACCTCCGCCGCCAACTCGACGACGCCAAAGCCACCATCTCACGGTTACAGGAGCAGGCGGGCGCGGGCCTGCGGCAGAGAAACGTGGGCGGCAGCGGCAGTGCTGGGGAGAAGAGCGGTTCTTCAGGCTTGGCAGCGAAACCCGCCAGCGCCGGCGGCGTCCCCGTGCAGATCGTCGCGGCCCTCTGCCTTCTCTGCTTCCTCATCGCCTACTTCTTCTTCTAGGCAAGGCGGGGAATTTTTGGTGGTGTAGGTGGTAGAGTAGTTGGCAACGACAAAAACGACAGCGGTGGTGGTGAGGTGGCGCTACGGCACGGCGGTGGCGATCGGATTCCCTTTTCTTTCTCTTCAACTTCAGTTTCTTCGACTACTTCCTCTTTATATTCTACTTCAACTGCGACTTCTTCCCCTTTCCCTTCACCTTCAAAGAACACTCCCGATTCCTCTTCGATTCAAGTCTGTGGAAAACTGGCGATTGCGCAGATTCATGAGTTGGTGGCGCTTTTTGGTCAGGGAATTGTGAAGGGGCAGCAAATTTCTGCGGCTGCCACTACTTCCGTTGCTCCTGCGACTGCTGCTGCTACTGCTGCTACTGCTACTGTCGGTGCTGGGACGGAGGATGAATGTCTATGGGACCCCTGATGGTTGATGACTCGGTCACGAGGGCAATTCTGGCGCTTGTAGAGAACTGGACAACGCACGATGGGGCAGAATATAGAGAGGCGAAGACAAAATTGCTTGGCAATCTGCGGACTCTATTCCCATCCTCGTCTCTTCAACCTCCAGGCGGGAAAAAAAAAGACAAGAACAAGAAACAAAGAAGTGAGGATGCAAGCAACGGGAGACGGAGAATGGGGTCTACGAGCGAGCGAGCGAGCGGTTCTTATTTCTTCTTTTTCACTTTTTCTTATGTCAATCTTCTACTTTTGTATGACATTCTTCTTTTATTATGCCCCCTACTTAGCTTAGCTTAAACAGCACGCCTTTTCTTGGTCTTGTTCCAACGCATCGCGTACGCTTCTTCTGCTGGGACTTTCCCTTTGAACTCTCTCTTTACCTTCTCTGTGCGGTACTTCTTCGATAACACCCTTGATTCATGACGGAGGGTACCAAGTCGTTTCGAAGAACAACAGTTAAAAGAAGCGAAAGAAGACGGAGATTCCAAGACCGTAGTCAAGGTCAATATCAAGATCATATATATACAGTCGATTTCAAAAATACCTTTCATTCCGGCCGCTATTCCTATCTCTACTATTCACCACACTCCTGTAAAAATGATTGGACCCCAGGCTCACCTGATATCAGCCAGATAGGATGGACTGATTACCTGAGAAGCAAGTGATCAAGACCTAAATATAAGAATAATGCAAAGGCTTTCTTCTTCTCTTCTCCACTTTGTGACTCCGCTACGTGATGTACCTTGTGTATATATGTTCGATTCATACATTCTTCTTTCAACAGGAAATGGAAATGAGAGAGATCAAAAAGCACATAGCTCCAACTCTGATGACGAGGCGAAGACTGCACGCGTGCTCTGTCTGTCCTTAAGGAGAAGAAGAAGAAGAAGAAGAAGAAGAAGAAGAAGAATGTCTCGCTCGTTCGCTTGCTCGCGAGCAAAATGCTCTCTCCCTCAGACAAGAGAAAAAAGAAAAGTAAGAGAAAGGAAAAAGCAAGTATGGAAGGCCCCGGAAAAGAGAGAGAAGCCACCTCTCTTTCCCTCCCGTCCATACCAGTCCCTCACGTGAAACACTCTACACACCAATCCACATCACGCCCACAACGACATCCATCCCCTTCCCCTCCCCTCCCTCGAATTTATAGCTCCACATCCCATCCCTCTCATTGTTCCAATAAGCCCCACTAGCGCTGTGCATGCCTCTCCTGCCCACTTTCCTCGCCTCGCCCTCAGCAGCCTCACCCTCCTCAGCCTCACCGCGCGCATCGCTCAAGTGCTGAATAATGGTGCTGTTGACGGCGAATTTGTAGCGGTTGGCGCTCTTGGGGTTTTCTGCTTCCTCAGAGGCGGCCGGGGGTGTGGTTTCGGAGATCAGCGCTTGCAGGATTTTGTTGATGATGCTGTTGTTCCATGTTGCGGTTGAGTCGTGCTGGTAGGACGTTGCGGTCGAGAGCGTCGAGGTGCAGGCATCGCTGGCGATTTGGCTGAGGCGCGTGGGGGGGATGGGCTATGGGAGGGGGGAGACGGGGTTAGTGCGTGTTTGGTTGTTGGTTTTGGTTTTTGGGGTTGCGGTTGGGAGGTTTGAGGGTGCTGATTGTGGTGGGAGATGTGGTGGGTTGTGGGTTGCGCTGTGTTGATGTTGGGACGAGGCGGGAGGGACTTACGAAGTTGGTAGTCATTGCTGCGGTATTTACGAGGAAATCTGTTTGTACAAGAAGGCAATATGGTATCTCGAGAGATTTGGCGAGTTGATGTCTGGGATGATGTGGTTGTGTTTGGTGGGTGAAGGTGCACAACAGTACATGTAGTTCGGGGTTTGTTTATCGGGACCTGCGTCAAACGCCCTCGAAGTGAACCGAAGCATGCGCACGGCCCTCCCCGCGTATGCGCGGCGGAAGTATAGGATTGAAATACTAACTTTGTTTACATCACTTTCGTCTTTTTGTCGGTATACATGCTGTTCAGATTTGTATGCAATTTGCATGAGATCCAGCTTCGATCTTTAAAGACCGAAATCCACTTGCAGCTACCGTAGACGGATCATCACGTCCAACATTAACGGTCCGGCGCTGACACCTACAGTTCTTCTGATGTGAAACACGATTCTGCACGCACAGGGCGGGCGTTTGGGCAACGTCAAACGAAGATATTCTTAGCTGCATGAAGATTGAAAGAGAAAACACTGGTTGGCAATACAGATAATTTGCAAGTTCGGGTTCACCCAACTTTTTGCGCAAAAGAAACAACTCGAAGCTAAGCTCAGCTAATACGCATACAAGAACCTCGGATTGTGTTCGCCGAGTTCCTGCGCTTCGTCCTCGGTCATGCCTTCGATCTTGTGGTTCTCCTTTCCCGACAACTTCTTCCTGTTCTGGGTACGGAACCACGTCCAGAGGCACATGTAAATGATCGCGGACATGGCGACCATGGCCATTGAGACCGCATGGCCCATGATGAAGCGCGGTGAGTCGCTGTTTGGGTATAACTGGGCAACAAAGTCAGTAAATGCGAATATTTCTTTTCACAGTGCGCGCGGTACGTCAACTTACAAATGGAGCTGCAATGCCTGCAGAATTGCCGATCGTCAGCTGCAAACCGGTTGCGACTGTTCGCTTACCGTAGCGAGGGTTGTTGCTCGGAAGCCAAGCTAGAGGCAAACCAACAATCACGTACAACCCCGTGGCAACGAGAAAGCAGCCAAAGTACCTCGCTCCCCCCGGCGCCGGGCTGATCAAAATAGCATAGCCTGCAGCACATATGAGCCCAAACGCCACGGTGAAAACCGCTCGCTTCTGCCAACGATCAGAACACCACGCGACCGCAAGATAGCTGATGGCTCCCAGCGCGTAGCAAGGGATAGTGAGCGCCTGCGTCTCCGCCCTATCCCAATTCCCTCCAAGCGTGTTGATGATTGTCGGCAAGAAAGTCGAATAGCCGTACAAGATGACATCGCCACCGAACTGGCCAACGCAAAAAGCCCAGATCTTCCAGTCACGGAAACCCTCATACACATCCGCTTTGTGCATCTCGTCCGACGACTTGGTGTGGCCGACCTGTCTGCGTCGTCGATGGTCGATGAGCAATTTCTCGCGCGGAGTGAGGTAGTGTGCCGTCTCGACAGAATCCGCGAACCACCACCAGATCGAAATGCCGAGAATGACAGTGGGGATGCCCTCGATAATCATGATCCAGCGCCAGCCTCTGAGGCCGGCTATGCCGTCCATATGCCCGATACCGTACGCGAGAATACCTCCCAACGAGCCTGCGATGGCCGCGCTACAAAACAGGTACCCAATGCGCAGCGCGTACTCCTTCTTGGTATAGAAGAGAGTCA
This sequence comes from Cladosporium sp. IMV 00045, assembly GCA_001931905.2. Classification (NCBI taxonomy): domain Eukaryota; kingdom Fungi; phylum Ascomycota; class Dothideomycetes; order Cladosporiales; family Cladosporiaceae; genus Cladosporium; species Cladosporium sp. IMV 00045. The sequence goes on along the minus strand of MSJI02000707.1, from coordinate 25,145 downwards.
GGTAAATCGCCAAGCCGGGGAACAAGCCTCCCTCCAAAGCCCCCAGAATGATGCGACAAGCGACCAACCCCCCGAAATTCTGCGTGATGCCGGTCAAAGTGGCTACGACACCCCAGCCGGTCGTGATGAAGGATAGCCAGCGTGAAGGCGTGAATTTCTTGATGACGAGGTTGCTCGGCAGCTCGCTGGAGATGTACGTGACGAATAGGAGCGACACCGCGGTCTGGAACTGGCCGGGCTCCAGCCCAAGATCGTCTTCCATGCCGTACAGGCGCGCGTTGCCGATGTTCACTCTGTCCAGGAAACTGAACAGGTACAGGAGCATTACGGGTGGGACGATCCATCTGTCGAGTTTGCGGAGTAGCGCTTTTTCTTCTTGAGGGTCGATGTAGAAGTCATCTTGGACTGTCGTTTGGTGCTTTTCGAAGTCTGTGTCTGCGTCCGTCGTGTTGTTGGGCGTGAGGTCTGTTTCCCTCTTTGGAGGCGACGACGTCATCTTGGAGATGTCCAGGCCTGATGAGAGAGGCCAGAGATATCTGGGAATGGAAAAGAAATGTAAAAGCAATGAAGCCTGTAAATAACGGAGATGGTTGAAGTTGAAAAAAAGATGAGCGGCAAGCTCCCTTCTTTTCTAGTTAAAGTTATTTGCACCCTCGTTATGGACCAAACGTAACAACTGCCTCCGGCAAGTCGACCCACAAGCCACTTGCGCTGCTCCCTTATCTGGAGCAAAGAGCGGGGGATTGGAAGCCAAACCGGGGGGCAAGCGGTTGATGGATTATCTTCGGTTAGGCGTAGAGATACAGAGAGCCGGCATATGTGGACGTTGCCGAGTCTTGTCGCAGTAAAATGCTTGAGCCGCAGCTTGCGCGATTCCTCCTCTCGGCAGGTATAAGAGTCCGGCTCAAGGCATGCGAAGCCATTTTTGTAAGCAAGCTCAATAGTATGTCACGGCAAGTTGCTCCGATCATGATGATATGGCGCGGGAGGGATCGTCGTAAAGCCGTTGACATGGACAGACGTAAGCCATCAACCGAAGATTGGCGCGCCTTTGCAGCACTCGGGAAGTTGGGACTTGCCGATCTTGAACTGCCAATGGCTGCTTTGACTTCTTGCAGACTTGGCGAGATAGCTTATATTGCGGCTTCGGATAGGGGATTGAGTAGATAAAATAGGCGGCTAGCATACCCGGCAAGTCAGATGTGGTTGCCGGGGTACGTTATTTCGCTCCAACGGAACGTAGATCATGAGATAGGCCCCTGTCGTCAGTTCTGGGAGGAGTTTCTACTTTGAGACAACTAGTTGTCCACGGCTATGGAATGGCTTCGGGATACTTGATCTTGCCATGGGCTACACATCAGGTGATGCGATATCGGCATCATTCGTCAAAGCGTTACTCATATCGTCAAACTGATCCAACCAACATCCAGTCGTAAATCAATCCTACCACGAACCAAAAAGCAACTGCTCATCCAAATCCGAAGCGAAATCGCTCGGCGCACCACCCTCCGGCAACAACGAATCCAACCATTGCATTTGATTACCGTCAAGAAAACTCCCAATGATAGGGTCGTTGAACACACCCACCCCACTCCTGCTGGGAATGCTGTGATCGTTCCGTGGCTCCTCGGTCTGCATCGACGCAGGCGTGCGAAGTGCAGCGGCTTCCTGCGTCGACGTTTCAGTCGGTGACGCTTTGTCAGGCTTGTCAGTCGCAATTCGTCTTCTCTTCGCAGGGGGACCGATGCTGATGTTTTCCAATTGACCGCTGGCGCGTAGCGTTGAAACTCGCGCTTGGATCTGCGAAAGCCTTTCGCAGAAATCGACCGCGGGGATGTTTCCGTTGCTCTTGAGTGATCGGAGAACACTCAGCAGAGTTTCGAGGTGATCGGAGTTGACGGCTGTGGGCTTCATGATGGCTGACATGATCAAGATCATCGCCGCGGAGAATATGTGATGCGCGTCCCAAAATCCGAACGTCGCGATCGAACCGTCGAGGAAGAGGCTTTCCACGATCCGACTTGAGGCTTGCGCGGCGTTGATGCAGCTTTCTGCTAGAGCGAGCGTGATGGACGAGACGTCTTGTCGTGGTTGTGTCTCGCGCTGTTTCTGGCCGAGTTGGAATTGGATTTTGAATAGATGCAAGAGGACGGGTCGGGTGGTTTGGATGATGCATTGGTTGTATGCGAGGTGGAGGCTTGCGACGGGTCGGGGAGTGCTTCGCTCTGCGATGCGCATGTCCGGTGGGAGCTTGTCTTGCCATGCCCGTAGTTGGTTCAAGATGCTGTGGACTTGGTGGACGTAGAGGCCTTTTGTTGCTTTCGGGACGCCATATATTTGCGTGACTGATGGTCGAGTGTGTCAGCCGAACAGCATGTGTTCAATTGTACTGCAGGTTGACTTACGTATATTTCCAATGATGCGAGCCAGCTTGATGTTGATGATCAAGTTGCGCGGATCAAGGAATTCTGCCATCTCTTCCTCCGTCAAGCCGTCCATGCTCGGCATCTCGACATCGATATCTTCGTCTCTCACAGTGATCGGTTGTCCGATCTTCGAGGACGAGAACCGATCAAAAAAATACAACACCCACCACGTCCTCCGTCGGCTCTCCCTCTCGACAGGGGTCAGCGTGGTGTGTCTTGATGCCGACCTATGCATGCCCAAGCTGAGAGCAATTCGTGTAGCAATGCCACTGTAGCAATTCGCAGTCCTAATGCGACCGAGGACGTTGGATGCCCATGCCTGTGATGTTCTTTAGCTCCTTGACCTGGTGACATGAATGAAACTGGTGTACAACGTACCAGTAAAGTCAGAACCTCCACTTGCATCAAAGATGGCTCCTCATACGCATCTTGATTCTGTTGCAGCAGCTTGACCGCTCTCACGTAATAGTTCGTGCCGGGCACCCTGTTGTTATCGCCAACCCCTCTCCTATGCGTGTAGATTTCTCCCAGCGCCATCAGAGCATAGAACTTGCACAGCCACAGCGTGGAAGGCATCATATCGCCGCGGTAGACTGCGTCAATCTCTTTCATGAAACTGACTTCGAGGAAAAGAGGATGGTAGTTTCCGATGAAGCGTCGCGCGACGTTGAGGAGCAATTTGACGTGCATCCTTTCGGGGAAGTCGGGACCTTGGTCGACTTGGGAGTCGCCATGGTCGTTCAGTCGATGATAGTTTGAGAGACCTGCGGTTAACGGCGCGTAAGTACTGTCGAGGCATGACAGTAGGCGGTTGCTGAAGGCGGCGCATGATGCTTCGCCGATGAAGCCTGGCTCTGAAGAACGTTCGTGGACTGGTCTCTCTTGCTGTTTGTCGAACAAGGGGTTGAAGAGATTGCTTTCTTCTGTTGGGAGAGAGGGCACACTGTAGCCGCCGCCATTGTGGTTCAGTATGACGCCAGATGTTTGTTCGCCGTCAGACGCTGGTATTGATGCAGACAACAACCTTAGGCGTTTACTATCTGCTTCGAGTTTTTTGAGGTAGCTAGATCGTTCAGTACGGAGTCAGTATGTGATACATCATGATCTTCTCAATGCACATGCCTTTCTGTTATTGGAACCTTCCTCTCTTTCGCAGGAAGTTGACATTCTTGACCTTTGCCAGCGGTCACGCACGATCGACATGGCTGTTCTCCCGAACATTTGATCTTCTGCGAATGGCATCGATGACAGCTATCATAGTATACGGTCAAAAATGCTTCATCGAAAGAGTAAAGGGTCGGTGTTCTGAATGCTCACGCTGCTAGAAGTCGTTTAGGCCGTCTGGTTTCTGAAGCGCTCATGTTGTGTGGATTTCTCCATGCACGTTCGTCTGGCTCCACACGGCTTGATGAGCGATACCACCTCCTGAATCGATGGACTATTTTTCGACAACCGAGGTGTACAATCTGGCGGAAGGGAGGTGGAGCTTTGATTGATGCAACCATCGTTCCTCGGTATCGCGACCGGGCAAAGTCGGCAAGTCAAACGTTGCCGGGATGTCTCCACTAGGATCAGGGCGGCTTATCTATTGATTAGAAGTATGTCGCTGTCATAGGCTTCGGTCGCCCTTGCCGACACGCTAGTGTCTCGACATACTTGATGGATTTGCTCGAGATACATCCTATCTCCTACCTCCCAGATACTGTCGGCAAGTAACATCTTGCCTTGCCGTATGGTAAGACCATCAACACGGTGGATCGACCACTATTGCCGGCCACATGGACGGGAACTTTTTTGAGATGCCGGCTGTGCCCCAAAGGCTGCCTCAAAGACCCCGAAGCACGTATTCATATAGAACATCAGGTAAGGTACTCGAAGGTAACACACAAGCCTTCATCACACCCCAATCCTTTTTCACAATAGACATTTCTTCCATCGTGTTCACAAGTACCCCTGAAGCACATTCACATTCACATTTACATTCATTCCATCACATCAAACCACAATGTCCCCCGCCGGAATCCGCATCGCCATCGACCGCGGCGGCACCTTCACCGACGCGTGGGCCTCCATCCCGGGCCGAGCAGAGCACATCGTCTTCAAGATCCTCTCAGTATGTCCGGATGAATATGACGACGCGCCTACAGAATGCATCCGACAGATCCTCGAAATCGCCCTCGAGACCTCAATACCCAAGGGCTCACTGCTGGATCTCGAGCCCATAGAGTCGATTCGCATGGGAACCACAGTTGCGACGAACGCGCTTTTGGAGCGTAAGGGTGATCGCGTGGCGTTTCTGACGACGAAGGGGTTTAGAGATATTCTCTTTATCGGAAATCAGACTAGACCGGATTTGTTCGATCTTTCTGTGCGGAGGTTGTCGCAGCTTTATGAGACTGTTGTGGAGGTTGATGAGCGAGTGACGATCGAGGGAGCTAGTGAGCTGCCTTCAGAAGAGCGATTTGACGTCGACTCAGATCCAGATCTTGTCACAGGACAAACCGGAGAAGTCGTGCGGATCATGCAACGACCAGATCTCGCCGCCGTCCGTTCAGACCTCGAGAAACTCAAAGCCCAGGGATTCAAGAATGTTGCGATTGGGTTCATGCATTCTTACACTTACCCAGAGCATGAATTACAAGTGGCAAACCTCGCCACTGAGATGGGCTTCAAGGTCTCAGCTTCTTCGGTGCTCCAGTCGATGGCGAGATTCGTGCCTCGAAGTCAGTCTGCTGTCGCTGACGCTTACCTTACACCTATGACATTGGCATACCTGGACGGCTTCCGCAAGAACTTCAAAGGGCAGTTGGAGGATGAGAGCGTTAACAAGCTGCTCGTTTGTCAATCAGACGGTGGCTTGACTAGCTGGTCTAAGTTCACAGGTCTGCGAGGAGTCCTCAGCGGACCGGCAGGCGGTGTTGTAGGTCTGTCGAGGACATGCTATGACGAGGCTGACGGCACGCCCGTGCTTGGGTTTGACATGGTGAGTGCTTTCGTCCAGGTGAATTGCTGCAATAAAACTAACCTTCAGTGTAGGGCGGCACCAGCACAGACGTCGCCAGGTACTCCGGCGCACTAGAACATATCTTTGAAAGCACATTAGCCGAAGTAACGATCCAAACACCCCAACTAGACATCAACACAGTAGCCGCAGGCGGTGGCTCGATCCTGACATGGGAAAATGGTCTTCTCAAAGTCGGCCCCAGCAGTGCCGGCGCCAACCCAGGACCCGCGTGCTACGGTAAAGGGGGCCCTCTCACCGTCACAGATGCGAACTTCCTCCTCGGCAGAATCATTCCAGACTTCTTCCCACGAAAGCTGGACATGGACGTCGTGCAGGAGAAATTCACTGCGTTGGCCAAAACTGTCAACTCAGAGATGGATCGCGACGAGCCCTTCACACCTGAGACGCTGGCGCTGGGCTTCCTTGCGATCGCCAATGCTACTATGACCAGACCCATCCGCACTTTGAGCGAAGGTCGAGGCTACGAAGCGGCGAGCCACAGTCTCGGTTCGTTCGGCGGTGCTGGTGGCCAGCACGCCGTCTTCATTGCTCGAGACCTTGGAATCAACCGGGCCATCATCCCGTGCTACTCCAGCATTCTGTCAGCTTACGGTATGGCTTTGGCGGATGTGGTCGTCGAGAATCAGGAGCCAGCTGCTCTTGTCTTCTCAGAGCAGGCGGTTCCTGAGATCACGGCTCGCTTCGAATCTCTGTCCTCGAGGGGATCTGAGGGCTTGAAATCCCAAGGTTTCGAACAAAGCTCGATCCAGCACGAGCGCTTCTTGAATATGAGGTACAAGGGAAGCGACACGTCCCTCATGATATCCATGCCCGAGAAGCTGGAAGACGCCGGACTCGCTTTCACAGCCAGACACAACCAGGAATTCGGATTTTCCCAATCTCGCGACATCCAAATCGACGACGTGCGCATCCGCAGCGTCGGAAAATCTCGCGTGTTGAACAACTCGAGCCCCTTTCAGGACCTCAAAAAGTACAGCAGTGCCGAGCTGACTCCCGTGCCGACGCCCACGTTCTCGCGGAAGATCTTCTTCGAGAAGCACGGCTGGACCCAGACGCCGGTGTACGAGTTGAAGTCGATCAGGCCTGGTGTGCAAATCACTGGTCCGGCGATGGTCATCGACAAGACTCAGACGATCGTCGTCGACCATCTCAGCAAAGCCATCATTCTGCCCGAGCATGTGATTTTGGAAGTTGACAAGGACGAGCACCAAGATGTCTCCACCGAGACTGTCGATCCTGTACAGCTCAGCGTATTCGGGCATCGGTTCATGACCGTTGCGGAGCAAATGGGCCACACCATGGAAAAGACGTCCATTTCCGTCAACATCAAGGAGCGTTTGGACTACTCGTGCGCTGTGTTTGCCGCGGATGGTGGCCTTGTCGCTAACGCTCCACACGTGCCCAGCCATTTGGGGTCAATGAGCACGGCCATCGCGTATCAGGCTCAAAGATACAAGGCTGGAGAGCTGAAGCCCGGCGATGTAATCATTGCCAACCATCCGATGGCCGGAGGAACTCACCTGCCAGACATCACCACCATTACACCAGTCTTCGACGATGAAGAGAACCCCAAGGAAATCATCTTCTTCGTCGCCAACCGCGGCCATCATGCTGACATTGGTGGAATTGTCCCGGGCTCAATGCCCCCAAATTCCACCGAACTGTGGCAGGAAGGTGCCGCGATTGAATCGTTCAAGATGATCTCGGAAGGCGTCTTTGACGAGGCCGGCCTCATCAAGCATTTGTATGAAGACCCGGCATCTTACCCTGGATGCAGCGGCTCGCGAACCTTGACCGAAAACATCGCCGACTTGAAAGCTGCTGTTGCTTCAAATCAGAAAGGCATTTCTCTGATCCGTGCTTTAATCAAAGAGTTCACCTGGCCAGTGGTGCAGCTTTACATGCAGGCCATCCAGGACAACGCCGCGCAGTCTGTGCGAGATCTTCTCAAGCGGTTTGCCTCCAGATTCGAGGGTGGTGTGCTTGAAGCGACTGAGTATAACGACGATGGCATCCCGTTCAAGTTGAAGGTCACCATCGATGAGGCCACAGGAGAAGCAGTCTTCGATTTCACAGGTACCGGAGCAGAGCATTCCGGCAACCTGAACGCGCCGCCGACATGCTCATACTCAGTCATCATGGTAAGCATTTCTCGTCATCCGTCTCATCTGATCGATTACTGACCATCACGAACCAGTACTGTCTTCGCTCCATGATGTCCACAGACATCCCTCTCAATCAAGGCTGTCTGAAACCAATCAAGGTCATATGCCCTGACAACACAATTCTGTCGCCTTCCCCAGGCGCAGCAACCGTCGGCTGTACGACAGAAACATCACAGAAAGTGGCGGACCTCGTGCTACGCGCTTTCAACGCTGCAGCAGCCTCGCAAGGCACCATGAACAATCTGTCGTTCGGATGCGGCGGTACTGACCCCGTCACTGGCGAAGTGACCAAGGGTTTCGGATACTACGAGACCATTTGCGGTGGTGCCGGAGCTGGCAAGGGCTGGCATGGAGCGAGCGCTGTGCATACGCACATGACCAACACGCGCATCACGGACCCGGAGATTCTCGAAAAACGGTACCCTGTCATTCTTCACGAATTTGCCGTCCGCAAAGGCAGCGGTGGTGCTGGCCACTGGCGTGGTGGTGACGGGTGCGTTAGGGAGATCGAGTTCCGCATGCCTCTGCAAGTCTCAGTTCTCACAGACCGTAGAGTGACGGCTCCTTATGGTCTTGAAGGCGGGGAAGACGGTGAAAGAGGCCAGAACATCTGGATAAGGAGAGATCCAGTAACGGGGGCGAGCAGGCAGGTGTCCTTGGGTCCGCGCAAAACATCTCATTTCGCAGCGGGTGATCGTATCATCATCTCGACGCCCGGTGGTGGTGGATATGGGCGTGAGCCAAAGACGGGTGACAGTGAGAAGCTGCAGTCGTTTGTCAATGGCCTGGAGGTTCCCGAGAGGGAGAGGAGGACTATGTTGACGAATGGTTCGCTGGGCGTAAGACATAGCACCGCTACAGGTAATTAGGTACTTGTTAGACCAATGTTAATGAGCAACTTGTATTCTTTCAAGGTTTGTCCAAGAGTCCACCATCATGCTTGGGTGGCAAGACGTGTTGAAGGTTTAGGGCATATCATTCAGCTCATGCATGCCACTCGGCATACGGTGTTGGAGGGTAGACCACACTTTGAGTCTTGAGGAGATATGCAGTCAGGCTCTTGAATCGTCTATCGTGGATCTGGAAAGCTTGGCCTTTGACTTAATTCAATATCAATGCTGACTTGACATCCTTGCTGAACTAGACCGGGTGGAGGAAACGCAAAATACCTCCTATGTCTGCAACGCGTTGACTTTCTGACTCTCTGAAATGCTGACATTCTATTTTTTTCTGAAAGGAGTTACGATTCAATTGATGAACGACTTGAAATGGCCTTTCTGAGAAATAAGATGTAGTTGAGTTGGTCTAGATAGCGGTTGAAGAATGGCCGCAAAGAAGTGGATCTCTAGGAGGTAGCGGCCGGCGCAGGCAGGCTGGACTGCACGAATGGCTGTCAGCGGGAGGACCACGTGAAGCTAGATTGGGTGGGGCTGGTGACGGCAAGCAAGTAAGCAAGCTGCTGCATGAACGATGATTATTCTTTCTGCAAGCACCAACCGAGCCCTACACACTTGACCATTGAGAGGACGAAGTCGTCCGTTTCGACCAATTGGACATACTTGATCACGCGGCAGGACTTTTCGAGCCATTGGAGACCGACAAAAATTGCGACGAGAGAAGAAGCCGCACCAACAACCAACAAACACCCACATCCACCACCACCACCACCACCACCATGTCCAGCCAACCTCTGCTCCAAACCGCACCCGGTACGCCTCCAATGGCTTCGCGAATGAATCCATCCGAACATTAACTAACACCTCTCCTCTCCCAGGCAAGCGCATCGCCCTGCCCACGCGCGTCGAGCCCAAAGTCTTCTTCGCCAACGAGCGCACCTTCCTCTCCTGGCTGAACTTCACCGTGATCCTGGGCGGCCTGGCCGTGGGCCTTCTCAACTTCGGCGACCGCGTCGGCCAGATCAGCGCCGGCCTCTTCACCCTCGTCGCCCTCGCCGCCATGGTCTACGCCCTCGTCACATTCCACTGGCGCGCCAAGAGCATACGCATGAGGGGCCAGGGTGGGTTTGACGATCGCTTTGGTCCGACTGTGCTGGCTGTTGCGCTGTTGTTGGCGATCGTGGTGAACTTTGTGTTGAGGATTACGGGGGGTGGGCAGAAGGCTTGAAGTCGGGGTTGAGATTGGAGATTGGAGATTGAAGAGCTAGGGTATCAAGAAGTACGGCTGGCATAGATGTGAAAAGAGCACTGGGCTTTCGCGCGGCGACTTTGTCAATATTCCGTGACAAACGGAGTTTGTATGCGTACGCAATGGATTGAGTACTGTAGATCGGAGGAGATATTGGCGTCTGGAGAACGGCACCACCTCATTCTGCTTCAATGCTGAGGCGATGCAGGATTTACTTGTGGATTTTTTGTACAGCGAAGCAATTTTACACCAAAAAAGGATTTCTGCATAGTGCTACAGCGTCTCCATTGGGTTTTGGGACTGTCAGGCTCTACGTTCGAGGTTACTGTGGAAAGCAGAGCTTACGGCGGCTAGTCGTAGTGTGCATTGGGTACGGTGACCGAGGAGCTTCAAAAGCTCACAAGATATGCTGAAAATGAGCATCAGGGAACAATCAACATTAAGATGTAGAGGCGCGCTGCTCTGCCCTTGGTGTGTGAAGGTTTGATGTGTGGTTGTGGCGTCATGATAAGGACTTTGGCTGTGAAATGGAGAGCGAGAAAGATCCATTGCCATCCAATCAATGCAGGAGTACGATGAACACACATACTGCAGTTGCGGTGCAGTTGCAGGACCAAGCGTAGATCATCTAAAACGCACTATGACAATGCTAAGCGAACTCCACCAGATACGGAATATCGTTCGAAGAGACAACCGCCTTCATCGCAAGCGAACAAATCCACCACATCCACCCTTCAAACAGCACGGTGATTGAAGCGCCAAACGTAGGCCGAGAGCCCTAACAAAGTGGTGGAAAAGTCCTATCCGCTGATTGCGATCTCGATACTCCGCCGTCCTCGCTGCGTGGAGCAATTCCACCATCAGGTGAGCATCTCCAATCGGTCCGATACGATTCTGCAGTCGTCGCGTGGAGATTCATAACCGACCATGGGGACTCCGCAGGCTCCTCCACGTAACGCAACTGCTCGACTCGTCCGCCGAGTTGACACCGCAGATGCTGGGGATGGCATGCGGAGAGCGCGTGGGGGGTTTCGAACGCTCGTCCTTGATGTCTTGAACGATGTTGATGACCTGGAGGATGTTTTGGAGATGGTCGCATGGCGATTGGGACATATATGGGAGGCCGCCGACGGGCCATCTCGAGTGATAGATTCCTTCTCGCGGCTTTCCCCATTCGTACAGATCCACGTTTTGGTGCGTTTAGGCACATGCTTAGCCCTCGAAGTGGACATGATCGAACCCATCAACTTACTCAGCTTTGCTTGGAGCAAGAGAGATGGCTCTGTGAGAGACATAAGACTGGCGCAACTGGATGACTGCGTCTTCTTCGAGTCAGTATTCCAGAAGAAGCATGCGATCCGGAATCCGGCTTGGTGAGCGGATGTGGCGTCTTCCATGGCCGTCGTCCCTGCATCCTCACACAAAGATTACAACGTCACTCGTCCCATGCGGCTCTGTTCACATGCACAGATGATACAAAAGTCTTACCCGGAGAACGCGGCCGCACACGGCAGCCGGCGTACAAACTTTGTGCAAGCGAGACTGCTCGTAGCCGGCAGGGCTTTCTTTCCAGAGCCGCAAACAAAGCCCGACAGGTCCTCGTGGTATAGCCTTTTTCGCAGCCCTATTGCTGGGATGCGGCTCAACGTGCCGGCACTTGCCACCGACAGAGATGACGTCCTCAAATTCTGCTATCTCACCAAAACACGCCCCTTGGCGCGCGATCTTCGGCAGATTAGCGCCCAAGACGCCTTCATAATCCTTCGCCGATGCTTGGGCAAGGCGCAAAATTCGACGTCGGTCGCGTCCTCCTCCACAACCCGGTGGCATTCGCACGGCTTGCAGAAGTCAAAACGGAGACCCGTTCGTCTAGTATGGAAAGTCCACCGAAAAGCTTTGCAATGACAAGTCTCTGCCTCTCGTAGCTTGCCCTTTTTTCGCCCCGACTCATGCTACGATGTGGATCTGTCTGAGACCGGCTCCGGCCAGTCCGCGTCGTTCCTGAACCTCACTCGCCCGACAATTGGTTCGCTTTTCACACTTTCACGCGATGCGGTCATCGCTCGATTTCCACACCCTCCTCTCTCTCCGGTCGCCCCGGGTCGCGGAGAATGCCTCGTGGGCGAATTGAGGATTGTCCTCCACGAAGAACCGCGGGTTGACGGTGGGTTTTGATGAGTGGATCTTGTGGGCGAAGAGCCATGGGGAATTAATGGTCCCGTTGGTGGCCGCGTTTGTTATATAAGGCCTTCGTCCGCCTCAGGTAGGGATGGGTTTTTTGTTTTGCCTCTTGCATTCCCTCACAGTTTCACTTTGTTTATTACATCCAGGCCTCACAGCATGGGGATACTCAATCAGTTGAGGCGTAATGAGCCTCCCGCACCTCAAAATGGCACTGGAACTCACTCGCCCGCGTCGGTGGACGTTGAGAAGCGCAATGTGGACACCGAGTCGCCAGTCAAGCTCTTCACGCCTCGCATTTTCGCGATGGTCATGATTGTGTCTCTAGGAGGATTGATCTTTGGTTACGACACTGGTCAGATCTCTGGCTTCCTCGAAATGCCTGACTTCCTTGACAGATTCGGCAACACTGTCGACGCGGATGGCAAGGTCGGCTTCTCAAAAGACAGATCCGGTACTATTGTCGGCTTGCTGTCTATCGGTACCCTGATTGGCGCCATTGTTGGCGCTCCCATCGCCGATGCCTTTGGCAGGAAACTGGCCATTGTTTTCTGGAACATTATCTTCTGCATCGGCGTGGTCATTCAAATGGCCACTGTGACGACAGCTTGGTACCAAATCGCCATCGGCCGACTAGTCGCTGGTTTCGGAGTCGGTGCCTTGTCAGTGCTGACCCCGATGTACCAGTCGGAGACCGCGCCCCGTCAAATCCGTGGTGCCATGGTCTCTTGCTACCAGCTTTTCATCACCCTCGGTATCTTTATCGCTTATTGCATCAACTACGGAACCGAGAGCGATCCTTCGCCAGCCTCGTGGCGCATTCCCATGGGCGTCGGCTTCATCTGGTCCGTCATCATGGCAGTCGGAATCATGTTCCTTCGCGAATCACCTCGCTGGGAGTATCGCAGGGGTCGTACCGAGAGTGCTCGCACCACGATCGCCAAGTCGTATGGCGTTGCCGAAAACCACTGGGAGGTTGACCGCGAGATCAGTGAGATCAAGGCCAAGCTCGACGCTGAGAATGCCGGTGGTGCAAACCACCCTTGGTATGAAGTCTTCACCGGCCCACGCATGATGTACCGCACCCTTCTCGGCATCAGCATGCAAGCTCTGCAGCAGCTCACCGGCGCCAACTTCTTCTTCTACTACGGCACGACCATTTTCACCGCCACGGGTCTTGACAACTCGTTTCAGACCTCAATGATTCTTGGCGCAGTGAATTTCGTCATGACCATCCCCGGAACTTTTGTGGTTGAAAGATTCGGCCGTCGTCGCGCCCTCATCACCGGCGGCCTGTGGATGTTCTGCTGCTTCTTGGTCTTCGCTTCCGTTGGCCACTTCGTTCTGGACCAGGAAACACCTCAAAACACCCCTGAAGCCGGATCTGCCATGATCGCCTTCGCTTGTCTTTTCATCGCCGGCTATGCCATGACCTGGGCCCCCATTGTCTGGGCTATCGTTGGCGAGCTCTATCCTACACGCTACAGGGCCACCGCCATGGGCATGGCCACTGCCTCCAATTGGCTGTGGAACTTCCTCATCTCCTTCTTCACCCCCTTCATCACGGGCGCCATCGACTACCGCTACGGCTACGTCTTCGCGGCGTGCAACTTCCTCGGCGCCGTCGTCGTCTACTTCTTCCTGTGCGAGACGCGCGGCCGCTCCCTCGAGGAGATCGACACCATGTACATCATGCACGTCTCGCCGCGCCAGAGCACCAAGTGGCAGCCGCCGCAGGGCGAGGAGCTCGTCACCGCTGATGCATTGCACCTCGCGCCGGGCGCTAGGGCCATCCGCAAGCAGGATGCTGCCGGCATGGAGGGCGAGCAGCGACTTGATAGTATCCCCGCACCGAATGCGCAGCATGGGATTACGGATGTGAGTGGGACGGGGTATGAGGCTGAGTCCGGGGGTGTGAGGGGTCAGTCAGTTTATTAGATTGGAGGAGGGGTTATTGCATGGTAATGGCATGAAGCGTTGATGCATTTGGTTTGAATGGTTAGATGATAGAGATACAATCACGATCTTGTTCAGACTTCACTTCGTTCACTTCACGACTGAGAAATGCGCACTGCACAGAAAATTCTAATTTCCTTAATAGTAGGTCCCTTTGATTGGATTGGCTCACCGTATATGGACTTGAAGTCTTCTCGCTCGTATTGATGGATTTCGAGACTATTCACGCGCCGTTGTTTACCTAAAAGTAATGACGAAGTCAACCTTTATCTCCACCCTCATAAAACACATTCACACGTGCAATCCTCCTACCATTCGACGAATTCAATGCACCACCGCAAGGACGAAGAATGCTTCCTTGTCTGCTCAAAGAAACAGTCTGCATGCGACGTCACGACAGCAGTTTTGAGATTTCTACGGATAGATCTATCCTGAGCTTTAGGACATCAATGCCTAGAACTGTTGAGATAGTGCCACTGATATTGAAGACAGCGGGTGGTATTTGTGCATTGCTAGCGATACTTCTTTTTGTGTAGGACAGATGTCGACATGGAATGGAACGGTCGATTTGTGCACAGACAATCCCACAATCTGATACAGGAGGCGAGGGCCAGACTTTCAAATCCACGTGCCAAGGCTGATGGAAAGTGCAACGGCGATGGCAATTCCTGGTAGATGGAAAGGAGAACATTCCAGTATCTGAGAGATTAGTCGCAAGTGGCAATTACTGGCTTGCCAGCAATACCGATGATCAAGTAGGGGGAGGTGGGAAAAAGCATTTACAGTTTACGGCATCGTCGGCAGGCGCCATCCCCGTACTCCCGCGTCCTGTCGTCTCGACTGGCGGCGGCCACGCAAGTCCATACGACTCTCTATCTCCACCCCAGCTTCTCCGTCTCTCGCACTCTCTCACCCTGCTGGAAAAGGTGCAAGTCTCTCTGCGCACACTACACACACCACTCATTTCCGTCATTCACTGTCGCTTCTCCCCCGACATCACCACCACTACCACCACCGCCGCCCTTGTCTCACCAGGCCACTCCTCCAAACTTACTTCCCTCCCCACGCTCCTTACCAATCCCCGCAAGCGCCATCTAGCTTACAACACCTCCCGCCGATCGCGAAACCCCGACTTCATTCCTCAACCGCCGTCGAACCTCCTCACACGACACTATAGAGCGCCGCCCGGCGCGAATTTCCCACTTCCATCATGCTCTTGCCTAAAGGAGGCGTGACTTGGAAGTCGGCCAAGGCGAGACTCCCGCCCACGAGAGTGATATGGAGGTTCCTTACACAGACACGCGTGGTTCTTTCGCTGGTGATTGCGGGCATTGTCATTTTACTATGGAATGGTTTGAGCGGGACGGCCGGTGAGATGCAAAAGTAAGGACACTCCCACCCATTGGGGATGAGATTGGCGACACACCAGATGCAATTGTGGAATACTAATGCCTTATCGCAACGCAGATTCTACTGTTTCGGTCCAGCGAAATCTCCCATGCAAATGTCAGCAACCGAGCAGGCGCAATGGGCCGGTCACCAGCAAACACCGGTCATCTTCAACCACCATGCGCCCATAGAAATCAACAGCTCCTCCATCCAGCGCGTGAACCTGAACAACGTCGCATCCACCCCGAAAGCCGTCCTCAACGAAGAGCGCGTGCTCATCCTCACTCCTCTCCGCGACGCCGCACCCTACCTCGAGACGCACTTCGATCTCTTGAGCCAACTCACCTACCCGCACCGCCTTATCGATCTCGCCTTCCTTGTGGGAAACAGCAAAGACGATACCCTCGCCAAGCTAGCCATGGAACTCGAGCGCGTGCAGAGCCGGACGGACAACGTAGCTTTCGGCAGCGTCATGATTGTCGAGAAGGATTTTGAAGAAGTGCAAACGGCGCAGACCGTGGAGGAAAGGCACGGCTTCGCAGCGCAGGGTCCTCGCAGAATGGCCATGGGCAAGGCGAGGAATTTCCTCTTGAGCGCGGCGTTGAAGCCCGAGCACAGCTGGGTGTACTGGCGCGATGTGGACATTGTGGACAGCCCGAGCAAGATCATTGAGGATTTCGTTGCGCACGACCGCGATATTCTGGTTCCCAGTAAGATTTGCCTTGAGAGGTTTGAACGCTTTGCAACAGAGCAGCGCTGACTTGACCACAGACGTTTGGTTTCATCGCTACCAAGATGGCCGTGATATTGAGGGTCGTTTCGATTACAACTCATGGCAAGAATCCGACACTGGCAGAAAACTCGCCGCTTCCCTCGACCCCAACGTCGTTCTCGCAGAGGGTATGTCAAACCGAAGGATTGAGGCCTAGCTAGATCCCAAGACTAAACTCATGTCAGGCTACAAAGAGTACAAAACAGAGCGCATCTACATGGCCCGCATGGGCGACTGGCGCGAAAACAAAGACATCGAGATCCCCCTCGACGGCATCGGAGGCGTCAACATCGTCGTCAAAGCAGACGTTCACAGAGCAGGTATGTCGCTAGAATCCTTCTACTCGCACGCCACCGTCACACAGCACATGCACACTCACTAACACCTCGAACCCAGGCATCAATTTCCCCTGCTACGCCTTCGAAAACCAAGCCGAAACCGAAGGCTTCGCCAAAATGGCCCGGCGCGCGGGCATGCAGGTTTTCGGTCTGCCGAATTATGTCGTTTGGCATATCGACACGGATGAGAAACCGGGAAATGCTTAGGAGACATGAAGAAAAGAAAGTCAAAAAAGGGAAAGGACGTTTTGTGTGGTCTGGTCTACTAATGTCGAGAGAGAAAGAAGGAGAGAGAGTCGACTGGGTTCGGTACTCTCTTGTTTTCTTTAGCTTGTATTTTTCTTATTTCTTCTCTTCTCTTTGTCACTTTCCATAAATTCATCGAATAACCCAGCCGGAATTCCTGTCTACCGTTTTCCAATGACCTAACTTCAGCTTTCAGCCTTGCGATTCGTACCTAAGGATTAAGCCGTCCTCTGGTGTTTCCGGACGGATCCGTAGCTCGTAACGGAAACTAGCTTGGTAGAAGCTCATGATTGAAGACAGGGCACCTCACAGGGACTTTGGGCCGTTGACATGCTTGCCCTTAGTTGCCTTCTTACAATATGCTTTCCGCTATGAAGTTTGTACGGGCATCTTCCCCTGGCTTGACGGGACCCGCGCTGTAGACGTTGTTGCATAATTCCTGGAAGTATCTTGTTGTCGGAGCATGAAACCTCTTTTCGACGTCTCCCAAGTCTTATTAGCGATTCAAAGCTACTTGTCAGATAGTAACTGTCGACGATTACCTTCACGACTTCGCGGTGAAGCTGGGGAGGTTTGCTCCTCTAGAAAGCTGGCTTGGCGCCAGCCTCCCCCGAGCGCTCAGCCGAGCTGTTGTCACCGAGCTTCTGGCCATCCATCCTCCACTTTCACTTCACGTTATCGCCAATATCAAAATCGGATCAATTAACATATCTTCTGGCTTCATACAGCTTCTGGACCATATTTGCACACAACTCTGGCTACCTAGGCTGCAATTCCCCCGGATCATCCTTTCTTGAATGACCTGAGGCCTCCTTGTCGTTCGCCTTCGGACATGGCTGGCGACGCAGACACAAACACCCTAGAGGGCGCACAAGCATGGCAACTTGCTCTGCAAACCGCGAAAAAACGCCGTCTGAGATGGACTCAACTGCCTTTGAAGGAACTCGCCACTAAACACAAGGCCACACCAGACGAAATCGCCGACATCGCGGTTCGCCTGCACCAACGAGGGAGATTATTCGTCGACCCTTTGGTCCCTCGCTACATCGAACAACTGATCCGGAACCGATGCACTGGCAGTAGTCACATTCTTATGGCGATGTTGCGCCATTCACGATTGTCGGACCCTGCCACTGTGGCCGATTACAACACCGGCGACGAAGGCTCGAGCATCCCACCATTCGAGGAACAGATTTTTACTCTTTTGAGGAACATTCTGGCTGGCATGAAGTTCTCAGCTGGCTCTTGGAAAGTTCACGGTCTTGTCCTTGCACTCACACGCTGGCTGCATGTGGCTCGCAAAGCAAACGAGCAAGACGTGGGCAAACGCATTGACTCTGGCGCCGTGTCTGGTGCAGACAGCCCAGCTGCGAGCACATTTGATGCGCTTGGGTTGTTGGCAATCGCTGTTTTCGGTCACCGGTCGTTTCGCGACGTTGAGAAGCAGCCTTGGTGGAAGAATCGAAGGCCAATCATCGTTACGGAGATGGAGCAATATGATCTGCACGTTCTTCAGTGGACCCAGTCGCAATATGCCGGACATCTGCAGACACTCGCGAAGTCGAGACCTTTCCTGGAAACGAACGAAAATGGACTGCCGATTTTCACAGATGAGCAAGTGCTGGCTTCGATCAGTGACATTCCAGTGGTCAACTCACGTGCTGGGCTTTTCGTGTGGCTCAATGCGTGCCTCTGTGCGCGACCGCTGACAGACGACGCGACGATGCGTAACTACATTTTGGTACGCACCAACGACAATGCGCAGACTGCCGCCGTCGACCTCCTGATCGCGTCTTTCGACGTGTTGACAAATGCGCTGTTGCGCCACGAGTCGCAAGAAAATGTGCGGTTCCTCCGGTCTTTCATCTGCAACAAAGTCCCACTCTTACTGCACTCCTTGCTCGGATTTAATGGCCCTGGTGCAGTCGAAAACTGTATTCAGATGTCTTTCTCGGTCATCACTATGGACCCGTTGACACCGCTGAGTACGGGCGCTAATGTTGTGCGCGACGTGCTGAAGAAAGCCAAGCTTGAGTTCCTGTTCGCTTGTACATTGCACTCCTTGGTACCCGAGCGAGCAATCGCAGGTCTCGTGAATGAGCAATCGGTCACAGTCCCAAAAATGACCAAGTACACGAAAGACGGTCTTATGGCCCAGACATCGAACAACACCGGAAGATTGGACGCCCTTATCCAGGAGCTGGATTCAATGAACGGTAACGCTGGTGCCATATCTGGCTGCATTCTCGATACAGTCAACAACTTGTGCGCCAACCGAGACACGACTGAGTTGAAGAATGTCTGCACCTCACTTACAAAGAAGTTCCCCAACCTGGACATCATCATGCTCTTCACGCAGCCTGCGAATCTGTTGCTTCCTCTTTGCAATGTACTCAATGAGTGGGTTCACGACCAGGATTCGAGCGAATTCCAACCACCGTATGAAGAGTTTGCTTGCATTCTGCTGTTCTTGCTTGCTGCAATCCACCGCTACGACCTGCAAGCGGCGGACCTCGGGCTCGCTCAAAACAACAGCTTCATCGTGAAGATGCTGCAGAGAGCACCGCAGAGTTCACAAATTTCCGATTTGACGGACGAACAGAGCAAGCAGCTTGCGAAGTGGATCGAGGGGCTTTATGCTACGGATGAACAAGGCGAGACCACGGGAATTGGCGATGAAGTCATGTCGCAATGCCCTCCTCAAGCATTCTACCTGCTGGTGCCAGTACTCTTTGACCAGAGCGTTTTGGCTTGCAAGTCGAATGCTTTGTCGATCAACACTATACTTGGAGGGCTCGAGTTTTTGCTAGAGCCTTTCTTGCTGCCTTCTCTGGTTGGCGGTATCAGCTGGCTCGTCAAACATTCCTGGGAGGATCACAACGACGCGGACATGCTACTGCAAATTCTGGAAAAGCTCCTTAAGCCTTCTGGGAGCTCTCAAGAGATGCAAGCTATGCACAAATGCATCCTCGCAATCGTAGCAACACCGCTAGAGTCTTCCTTGCAGGAGCTGATTCGCCGAAAGCCCGAGAAGAAGGTCCAAGCCAACAGCTTGATCGAATTGCTGAAGCCGTATCTGTACCAGCAGAGGACTATGGTTATCCCTCGCGCTGAGCTTGATGCTTTTGCCGCGAACGGCCTATTGACCCAGGCGGTAGGAAACACCGTCCGGGACCTTTCTCTGTGGGCTACGAATGGCGGTTCCGATGCACCTCCGAGATATGCTACACACCTTGTCCACTGTGCTCTGCAAGTCTGCGGCAGTCCAGCCGTTTTGCAAGCCATAGTTCATGAGGTCAGAGATCAGACGACTATTGGCAACGGTTCCATGGCACTGGACGTCTGCGCGGCGCTGGTGTGTTCCCCGGATCCGGCTTCCTACACGACTCTCATGAACGTCGGTGGCCCTTTACCTTCTCAATCTCGCCTTTCGCTTCGAGATGCCATACGCCTATCAACTTCGAATATCCGTCAGCTCCTAGATATGCCAATGGCCGACGCAGAAGCGCTTGTGCGTCTAGCACGAAAGGTCGAAGCGCAGTCCGCTGTCTCACAGATTGCTCTCGTGAACCTCCCAGCCGCAGCAGAAGACCAGAATATGACAGACCAAGTGATGCAAGACTTGGGCCTAGGCACCAACGACGGAGCCGTCGCGACTGACAACTCGCTACTGGGCGAGGGCAGCCTGGGACAGGATGTCAACACGGACTTTGACACCACAGACTTCACCACAGCCACCGCCAACCCCTCCATTGATCTGGGCAATTCTTTCGACCAAGACGCTGGCAATATGATGCAGCTCGACAATTCCGGAGACATTTTCGGCGACCTCAACATTGACTTTGGACAGCCGGCGCAGCAGAGCGGCCAGGGAGGGGCGGGCGATGGGAATGACCAGCAGAATAATGCCGAGGAGGACATTTTCGCTGGCCTCGACATGGGTGACCTCGGGCAGGACTTTGACTTCTCTTAGGCGAAGGACGTCCTTGTTTTGTCTGGCGGCACAATCGTTCGGGATGGTTGCAGAAGGTCAGAGAGTGTAGTTTTTCGCGCCGCATCTATATTTGATGATTTGGAAGTGGGGATTCAAGATATCGACATTGACAAGTAATTCATCTTTGCAACGGAGACATCATGGTAACATCAGAATCGCTAAATCGAGCGAATGATTACAGCTAGACATCGCTCTTAGTCAGGCTGTTGCGATTTGATGGTGTTATCACAAAGAGATAATAATCATACACAAGCCTACATGTACTTTACCAAGTTGATATATATCCCGAGGTTGCAGCGGGGTCGAGTTGCACCGACTGGAGCTGGCTTCACATAACCCCTCCCAACACACCTACCTTTTAGATACCTGACAAATTGCAATAGCTACCTGGATTGGTTCGACCTCACTTTGCACGCAGCAAAATAGATTCGATAAAGATTATCAAAATGCCGTATTCCCTCAAGGGACGCAACGTCCTCATCACCGGCGGGTCAAGGTAAAGTCACCACCTCAAGGCACGATGCACTTTTCCGTCAAGATACAATAAAAGCAACCGACACCCTACAATCACAATTGAGCAACTCCGGCACATGTACATATCACAGCTAACCCACCATCAACACAGAGGCCTCGGCGCCGTAATCGCCCGCAAATTCGCCTCCGAAGGCAGCAACATCGCCATCAACTACGCCAACAGCGAAGCCCCCGCGCAAGCCCTCTCCCAGGAATTGCAGACCAAGTACAACGTCAAGACAACAATCATCAAAGCCGACGCGGGCTCCACCAGCGAAGTCGCGACCTGCGTGCAGTCCGCCATCGACAGCCTGGGAGGCCTAGACATCGTCATCGCCAACGCGGGCTGGACGCGCTTCTCTGACTTCGCGGACCTCGACGCTCTCAGCGACGCGGAGTGGGATCGATGCTGGAAGACGAACGTGCTGGGCGTGAAGCAGCTTGTTGCGTCGGCGATGCCGGTTTTCAATGGGAATCCTGAGGGCGGCGTTGTGCTGGTTACGAGCTCGATCGCGGGTAGGAGTATTGGTGGTTCCAGCATGG
The DNA here is from genome assembly GCA_001931905.2 of Cladosporium sp. IMV 00045. Classification (NCBI taxonomy): domain Eukaryota; kingdom Fungi; phylum Ascomycota; class Dothideomycetes; order Cladosporiales; family Cladosporiaceae; genus Cladosporium; species Cladosporium sp. IMV 00045. Next base: position 3,452 of record MSJI02000707.1, on the reverse strand, counting down.
CGTACTCCGTCACCAAGGCTGCGCAGCTGCATTTGGTCAAGTGTGTGGCGAAGACGCAGGGGAGTAAGGTAAGGGCTAATGCGGTGCTGCCGGGGCTGTTGTTGACGGAGTGGGGGTTGGAGTTTGGGGAGGAGAGGATTGGGGCGTTGAAGGAGCAAGCGGTGCTGAAGAAGGAGGTGAGTTTGCAGGAACAATAAACGAGAGAATTTGGTCGCTGTTCGTTAATGCTGATTCGATCTCTCACAGACGGACCTCGAGGATTGCGCTGACATGTTTGTTTCGCTTGCGAAGAACACTAGTATTACGGGTCAGCATGTCCAGGTTGATTCTGGTCTTGCTATACAGCATCTCTAGATGCTTTTGGCCTGGGACTAAAGCTCAAACCGTTTGAGAACTGTCTAGATGACTCTTGCCACGATATATGGTTCTATATACAACGTTGAACATGAGCTTCGAAGAACAGCATCCATGATCGTGAGACAGCACTACGGTCTATCTCAAGAGCACCTAATCCTTAACCGCCTTCAGCGTAAATGACAACGGCAATCGATCCCTCCCCTCTGTCAATGCCCATTCACCACCCCCAACCTCAACCATCTGCCCCTTAACCCCCTCAAACGGCACACTTCTATGCTCCACCAACGCAGTCACCCTCAAACCCGCTCCCAACACCGCACCGACAACCTCTCCAATCCCATGATTCCACTCCACCATCTTACTCCTCCCCAACTTCTCCACTCCCTCAGAACTCCTCACATACGTCCCCTCCTGCTCCGTCACCATCCCCTCCCTCGTCTCGAAATACGGAAACCCAACCACCAACCTCTCCCTCTCCGCAAGATCGTCAATAGAAAGCAGCGCGGGATGCACATCTCTAATAAACAGTTCCCCACCACCAGATTTCAGCAAGTCAGCCACAACCCTCGCCCACCGCTTAATATCAGGAATCCAACAAATCGAGCCGATATTCACGAAAACAACATCAAACTCCCCACGTCCCAGCAATTCCGGCGCATCGTACACATCCCCCTCGACGAAACGCAACCTATCACCTCCCGCTGCACGTCCCGCGAGGTCCCGCGCTTCTCCGAGACTGGCGGCGCTGAAATCGAGCCCGGTCACGGAGGAGGCTCCCAGGCGCGCGAGGGAGAGGGTGTCTGTTCCGATGTGGCTTTGAAGGTGGACTACGTTTTTGGAGGTGAGGGTGGGGAGCAGGGGGAGGTCGAAGGTTAGGGCGTGGGAGAGGGAGGTTGGGTTGGTTATTAGAGAGGGGAGGTGGTAGTCGGGGGATTGGGCGTGCTGGTTTTATTGGTTGGTTTTGGAGTTCAAGTGGGCTGGTAGGAAAGGGTTGGAGGGTTGGAGGGTTGGTTTTGGGATGGGCTCACGTGTGCTGCTCGCTCGTCCCAGCGGGCGCGGTTGATGGAGAGGTAGTTCTCGGAGTCGGCGAGGGAGTCGTTTGGGGTGGCGTTTTGTGGCATTTTTTTTTGTCTCGTTTCGTTCTTCTTCGAAATATCAGAGGCGAAGGGGGTCCAATGAGGTGCCACGTTGATTAATAAACGAGAGTGAGGAAGATGGCAGACAAAGGTACACTGTAAAAATGGTGTCTACCTTCTAGTCTTGTCGTTGGTCGTATTCAATCAGAATCACCAATATATTCTGATCCATCAGGTAAAAGGCGCACTTCAAGGCGGCGACCAAACATCGACACCGCGGGGGACTCAAAGGCGCTCTTGAATGACCAACCGCGCTCTCCACCGTGGAGAAGCATAGCGTGGAAGTCTAAAAACCAACTTAGGTAGGTCGCTCAACATCGATCCCAGTAGCGAATTGGACCACTATGGATTCTCCAACAAGGCTCGCAACGACATTGCTGGACCAGTCCGTGTGATCGATAGTCGCAAGGAAAACCAGTAAAGCCCAGCCGTACTCATCTTGTAATGCACGCGCATGTCGTTTTGTGAGCATTTCAATCCATTCCGATTCCAATTCCTACCTATATGAAGAAGTCGTCATGTGATGTTTTTCGAAACTTAAGTGAGTCTTGCTGGAAGCAAGGTGAGGTATAGGAGGGCTGAGGGTTGATCGTAAATACTTGGGTTTGATATGTCTATATAATCACAGCACAAAGCTAATCCTGCACAATTGATACTATTGATCTCAAAATTAAAGTCGTAAAAAATGGTGGTCCCGTTGCATCTCAAGCCACAGGGGTAATGGTATGAAAACATAAGAAAGAAAAGGGAGGAAGGGAAGATCCAGCGCCGAGCACATCTGTCCGCCATTCTTCCAAGTTATGTACTGAAAGGCCAAAAGGACTCAGTGCCGCCCATTCCCCAAAATTAAGAGGTTTGTAATAATTTTTGTCCAAATGTTCCTCTGCACTGTTCTTTTCTCCGAATTTATTCATCTTTCCCAGCATTTTGTCCAATTTTGACCCGTTGTCTGTCGAGAGATAGAAGAGAGGAGAGAGATCCCAGTGAAATGCAAGAACTGCCAATGAAGAAAGGAAAATCGTAAAAGTTGTCGCTCAGAAATGCAGCAAAGATGTGGTACGTCCCCATGTTCGTGTTTGGAGGGAGGTCCGCGTAGAAAGCAAATGAGGTATTTGTTTGAGGCCGTGAGAGTGAGAGATACAAGCAATTTCGTATGCACTACCCTCCGACGAACTTAGAAGTTACTCGCCGTATTGACCGCGCCGTTCGGATTGCGGTAAGAATCGACCGAGTTGGTAGCAGCATGGCTTGAAGCCGCCGTCGCCTTCTCGCGGCGGATACTATCGCGCGGCGAGCCGGCGGATCCCATGCCGAAATCGTCCACGGCTGCGGCCTGCTCGCGCTTCTTCTTGGCCCACAAGCGCCAGGCGACGATGGCCAGGCCGCCAATGAGAATGGCGCCGCCGATGCCGCCAACCACGCCGCCGATGATGGCTTTGGTCTGCGGGCTGAGAGAGCTGCCGCCGCCTCCGCTGCCGCCGCCGCCTTTGACGAGGGTGGGGTCGACGGTTGCGGTTGCGACTTCGGTGGAGGAGACGACGCGGTCGCTGGTCAGGACGCGCGAGCGCTGGACCCCGTCTTCCGTGTAGAAGGAGGTGGTTGTGTAGGGTTCTGTGGACTCGTGCACGATGTTGGATGTGATTGTTGTGGCGGATTTGAGGGTCGAGGGGTCGATGGTACTGCTGCCTATGACGACGGCGGCGTCTGAGTCTGAGTCGGTTACGGTGCGGACGGCGGAGGAGGTTGTTCGAGGCGCGGATGAGGAGACGGGGACGGAGGAGGTGATGGTGCTGCCTGCGCTGTCGGTTGTCGTTACGGCTGAGCTGCTTGAGGGTGTTGCGGTTGTGCCAGTCGTTTCTTCATCGGTGGAGGTGGTTTCTGAGGGCTGGCTCGAAGTCGGCGAGGCAGACGGCGAGGTCGTGTCGTTGTCATCATCTGTCGCGGTTGTAGGTCCAGGAT